>PITA01005288.1:0-11300 GCA_004023965.1 Spilogale gracilis
TCCTCCTCCTCCTCCTCCTCCTCCTCCTCCTCCTCCTCCTCCTCCTCGCCCTCCTCCTCGCCCTCCTCCTCGCCCTCCTCTCCCTCCAGCTGCAGCGGCGGCCGCCCTGGCGCTGGAGCCCCGCTCGGTTCAAGATGAGTCATGCGTGACCAATCCCTTCCCCGCCAAGGCAGAGCGAGACACACACAGCGAGGCAGCGACCTAGAGACATACACACACAGACATATAGACACACAGAACCTCAGAGCTGCTGACACAGACTCAGACAGCTGACATAGAAAGGCATCAGCACCCCCCCCCAACTTCCACTCAGTTCTCACTCCCGCCCCTCCCTCAGGGGGCACCCATGGCCCTTAGGTATAGGCCCACTCGCAGGTCCAAGAGGGACCCATGGTCACACTTCCAGCAGAGATGAATTCCATATAAAGTTGCACATTATACTCTGTTGATGAAGCCCCACTCCTGGTACATCTGTGTAGGGCCATAGGGATGCAAACGATGACCTGTTCCCTGTCCTTTACAGGAATAGGAGGCATACATACACACCTGCAAAAATGCCTCTGCCCCACTACAGCCAGAGAGTGGACTGGCACTGAATGGGATTGGGTTGGGGGGGATGGGAAGTTACTTGGTGTGGGGGTGGGGGTGGGCAGTTGTTTTCCTCAATTCTCCCCGAGGAATTGCCTGGGAGATCCTCATTCCCTTTGGGATTTGCTGAGCCATCTAGTCTAATGCACACCTACCCTTCTGTAGGGTTCTACTGATGGTCAGAGAGGTGAGGAAGCCTGGGGAGTCCAGGTGTGTGGCCTGGAGACACACAACCCTCAGACTCAAACACTCCACAATATACACACAAGTGGATACTCGCAGCCTCCAGCCCCCTTCTCCTCACACAGACTGAGCCTAGAGAGACACATGCAAATACACATTATTTGTGAAAAACAAATATGCACACTGACTTAGATCCAACCTTATCAATGTCACGACACCCCCACCCCTGCCATCATGCATACCATCACAACCCCTAACTGCCCTCACTTACAGATGTGCACCCCACGCAACTGTTTTACACCTGTACTCACCTACAGAGCTCCAGACCCACATAAAACCTCACGTCCTCTACTCAGACACCCACAGATATGCACACACATCCCTACAGATGGCAAAATAACCATTTATAGGCGGAAACAGCATGCATGTCTCTGTAGACACAGGATTACTGATAGTTAGAGCCCCAATCATGCACACACATGGGTGCAAAGGGCGGACAAAGGTAACTGCACACCAATGTAATATCTAAGACCCACACCTATATCCCTGAAATATACAAATATAGCACCTTTACAGACACAAAGAGACACAGAATCAGCCCCAGCCCTAGCCAGCGGCATCTCCCACCCCTTCCAAGTCGTTGACTGCTCTCAGACATAGAAATTCAAAGTAAAAAGTTTCTCTCTGAATTCTAATCTTTTATACGAAGAGCACGATTGCAATGAGAAGCTAGTGAGATGTGTGCATATACACGTGTGCACACACATATACATGCACCCTTAAACATCCGCATCACCCCAGATGAACTTCCTCCCTCTCAATTATCTCTCTGTACTGAATAAACTCAGCTACTATATTCTATTCTCAAGCCTGCAGTGACACTACAAGGAGGTTATGTTATTATACTTATTTTTTTAAGGTAGGTTCCATGCCAAACGTGTGGTTCGAACTCACCACCAAGAGATAGATCAAGGGTTGAATGCTCTTCTGACTGAGCCAGCCAGGTGCTCCTGTTATTGTATTTATTTTACAGTTGAGAAAACAAGCTTACAGGAGCCTCATCTCAGGCTGTAGCACTTAAACTCCAAAACCCAAACTCTTACCCACTATGTGGTTCTGGTCCTAAATTTGGATTAGATGCTCAGGAAATCAAAATTGGAACAAGAGGTGTTACTCTCAATAGTGAGAGAGACTCTGGAGCCAGACCCTATGATGCCAGTCGTAGCACTGCCTCTTATTACCTGGCAGCCCCCGGACAAGGTGTTCAGCCCTTGGCTCAGCCTCAGCTTCCTCATCTGTGAAGTGGGGGTGATAACAGTCCACTTCTTATCCTTGTGAAAATCGAGCAAATGATCCATGTCAAAGGGCTACCATCATTACAGCATGAACTGGCTACATTTTCCAGGTGTTATTCTACTAGATGCTAGTTTTTTTTTTTTAATGGGGGATGGCAGGGCATCAATCAATCAAATAATCTAATATTCTTCTGAATAACTTACTTAAGGGAACTGCAGAGCCCTTATTCTAACCCAAGACTTGCCTGACCTCAAAAGGGACAGCAGTGAACTTACTTTGGAAAGGAAATCTCTCTTCTAACAACTCCTGATGTCTGCAGAAAAGAAAATCCATATATGAATGACCTTGGCATATCGGGATGGGCAAACTCAGTGCATTCCATTGGGGTACTTGATTTCTTCCTATGAGGGACTATAGTCAAGTCACGTAGGTTCTCTGAGCCTTAGTTTTCTTACTTGCATTTGGAGGTATCAACACTTACCTCTCAGGAGCATAGTGATGGTGAACCACATATTAAAAACTAATATTTTTAAAGTGTCACCTTGGTTTCTGGCATGATATAAACACTTTAGGTGTAGACTGTCACACAGAACCTGTATATACAATGTCATCAGCATCGTGCAGGTGTGACGTCATAAGCATCATGAAGGTACAATGTGATCTAGTCCCTACCTCATTCTTTCTCCTTGTCACTAAACAGGATGTGGTCAACTCATCCTCCAAGGTGAATTTTGTCATCCTTCTCCACCTGAGCCTAGGTCCAAGGTTTGGGTTTAAAAAGAGGCTTCAATAGTAACTGGATAATTCACGAGAGCACCCCCCACCCCCAGCAGCGGTTCCGCCCTACTGGGGTGTAATTCTAGGAAGGTAATGTGAGCCCAGGGGAGGCTAGAGACCCAGCTTCACATTTATTTACTCTGACAGCTAAATTGGTGAGCAAGGGAGGGAAGTTAGATGAAAGCCATTTCAGAGTAAATACTAAATACAAGATTTAAACATTCAGGTTTGACAAATGGGAAATGAGCAATGGGCAGGGACAGGGGCAGTGCACCCTTTCCCAGCTCAGGACCCAGTCACCTTGTGACCTTCCTGGGCATTTCCTGTTTGAGTAGAGGAAAGACCACAGAGTGGGGTATGGACAGTATGACCTGGGAAAGCAAATTGCTCCCCTGGCCTCAGTGTCCTTGTCAGTGAAATGTGTATATTATTTGAATCAGATCACTGGGAAAGTGATGGAAAGAACACTAGCCTTGGAGTCGGATAGACTCTAGCTCTAGCCCAGCCCTTATCTAGTCCAGCCCTTCCTGGCTGGGCGAACATGGGAAAGTCACTTAACTGAACCTCAGTTTTCTCACCTATGGGGATGTTATCAGTCCTAAAGGAGTAAATGAAATAATCAGTGTGAAAGGGCACTTTAGACCTCGATGTGGGCAACTGTAGTCACCCAGAGTGCCCTTCCGGCTCTGATATTCGCTGTGTGAATTCGGGTCTGCAGGTGATAATAAAGCACTTACTCTTTGCCAGGCTAGGCCCTGGAAACACAGAGTGAACCGTCCTGGTCCCTGCCTGCAAGGAGCCCAGTCTACGGGGAGAGAAGACTGCCAGCATCTGCAGTCTGACATGACGGGGGCTTCCCGGTGGGTAGCAGAGAAGGAGGGGTATTTCACCTGGCTTATAGGGTAGGTGTGTCAGGAAAAGCGTCCTGGAAGAGGTGACTTTTGAGTGAAGTCCTAGAGGATGAATGACTGACTCAGGCCAGGCCTGAGGGGAGCTGGGCTAAGATAGAGAGTGGGTGCCTTTTGCTGGTTGAGGCCGAGGAGGTCCAAGGAGCCGGACTGTGGAGGGCTACATGCCAGGTGAGGAGTTTGGGTTCATCTTGAAAGCTACGTGTCTTGCAGCTAAACTGTCCAGAAAGCAGCATCCTGTCTCTGCAGATGTGGTGTGGAATGGAGCTGGGGAGGCTGGGTCTGGAATCGGGTAGCCTGAGCTCTACCTGATTGTGGGAACTAAGGCAAGTGACAAACTCTATGAGCCTCGGGTTCTTCAACCACAAACCAGACCTTCACAGAGAACCCACATAAGCTGCGATGAGCCGGAAAGACCAAGTTACATCTCTAAGTCAAAAGCTTGGCACCCTCCTGGCATCCAGCAAGCAGGTGGTCCCCCAGTGGGTGTCACGAAGGCATAGAACATGTTTATTAAGAGGCAAGTCCTTGGGGCGCCTGGGTGACTCAGTTGGTTAAGCGATTGCCTTCAGCTCAGGTTATGGTCCCAGTGACCCGGGATCGAGCCCCACATAGGGCTCCCTGCCTGCTTCTCCCTCTCTCACTCCCCCTGCTTGTGTTCCCTCTCTGGCTGTGTTTCTTTCTTGGCTGTGTTTCTTTCTATCAAATAAATAAAATCTTTAAAAAAAAAAAAAAAAGAGGCGAGTCCTTAAAGGGCTAGATGTCCCCTCCTCGCAGAATTCTGCCCTTGGCCATACTATTTGAAGTACATCTTTCCTATTAACCTTTTTTTTTTTCCAGCAGAGGGTAGATAAGGCTGAAGAACACATTATGCTTGTTCAGGAGGGCAGGAGTGGAAAATGTCAAAGAGAACTCATAGTTTTCTAATTTTTTACGTATGACATTGCTCTCCAAGGCATGGAACATAGGAGTGATTGCGGAGGGGAAGGGGGTCTAAGGAACTCACTTTGGGTTCAATGTGTTGGGGGAGTATTCAGGTGGAGGTTCCCAGGAATGACCTGGATATTAGGTCTGTGGTTTGGAAGACAGGCTGGAGCTGCAGAAAGGGGTCTCGTCTCAGAGATAGCATTAGAGGGATGGCAGCTGAAGCCATGGGAGTTGAGATTTTATACCATGGAGGATTAACTCCATATACAGAAGAGAGTTGATTTGTTTGTTCTTTGTTTTCAGGGGAAAGCAACTTGTCCCTGAGGCTAACCTTATTTTCAATGAGAATGATTTTTTACTTAGAAAAACATTTTAAATAATTTTAAAAATGATAAAAAGATACATTTTATTATTTATCTTCCTATAAAACATATGGTGATGTAAGTTAAAACAGAATCGGTCATTTGAGAAACGGAAAGACAAGTAACTGCCTCGGGGCCAGTGAGGGTGAGTAGGAAGATGTCTGACAAATGGGGTGGGTGTGCAGAAGGGACTTCTCAGGTAGAAGGAACATCTCAAGCAAGGACATGGAAGGTCTGGCAGGTTGCATTGCATTTGGGGTGTTCAAGCAGTTGGGTCTGGTTAGGGGAAAAATGTGCTTGGGGACAGATTATGGAAGGCCTCATACACCTGGCTTATCCTATGGGTCTAGGTGTTCAGAAGCGTCGTAACTGCTCTTACCATTAGCTCTCACTTCAGTGGGCTTTGTTCCACTCCCTCCAACATTTTTCTTAAACCTTTTGCCTGGCTTGTGTTTAAACATCCTGCAGCACTCAGCTCAGGTGTTGCTTTCTTCAGGAAATGGTCTCTGCCCTCCCTTCTGTCTCCAGCTTGGCCAGGTGTCCGTCTTCTGTCCTCTCCCAGATCTTGCCATTATCATGGCATGCGCAGGGACCATGCCTTACCATCTTATATTTGTCATGCCTGGCACAGGAAGATGCTCAGCACATGTCTGAAGAATGAGTAACTTTCCTTTTGATGAGCTCACCCACCAGAAAGCTTCTCAATGGGGAGAGACCTGTTTTCAGAAGAGGAAAACTTAATGTGTTTGCTTTTTTAAGGCTTAAATTTTAAATTCCATTTCTAGCTTACAAAGGTTGCAGGACATACTAAAAATGAAATGCCATTCTGTATAATTAGTAATCCTACCCAAGTAAGACTAAATGCAGAGGGAAGACACAGTCCCACGTCCTGGGATAAATTCTGACAGATCTGTTTTTTATACCTGGGATTCAAATCTCTCTCCAGAGACCATTAGGGACCATTCTCTGCCTGAGAATGAAGCAATTCAGATGAAAACACAATCAAGAGATCGATTCCTGACCATATCATTTGAACGCCTGGACTTTCTGGTTAAGGGAGCCAAATAAATTTCCACCATAAAGCAGTTTGGAGTAGTGTTTGTTGTTTGAACTGAGTCCTGACGAGCCCACTCGCCAGCCAGAGCTGCCGGTCTAGCTCAGCGAATACCTGATGCCTAAGCTCTCTGGGTCTTAGTGTCCCCATGTGTACGAGGAGGGCGTCCAGTCTGTACCCACACCATTTTTTCAGTGCAGCGGCAGTACTTCGCATGGACAGCCTGTTGTCTATCCCAAAAGATGTGATGAGGAACTGACAATGTTCACCGCACCCCCTTCTATCGCTGTTGTGGGAAAATAGCCAGACATGAGTGGACGTGGCTATGTTACAAGAAAAATTTATTTTTACAGACATTGAAATTCAGTTTGTGTATTTTTTTATGGGCCACAAAATAGTGTTCTTCTTTTTCCTCAATGTTTAAAAGCGTGCAAGCCATTCTTAGCTTTGTGGGCCATACAGAGAGAAGGGACGTGCCAGCTTGCACGTGTAACAAACACCAAAATTAGGTGATTGCAGGCCTAGGTTCTACCTGGTGCTCTCCCATTAACTGTGTGACCCTAACCAAGTCCCTTTTTCTCTCTGGGGTTTTTTCCCCATCTGGGCCCATGAGGGGACACAGGGGTAAGCTTCTCAAGGCCCTTCAGCTCTCAAGTACCACACTTTTGATTTTTCATCACCATATATTTATTGAGCATCTATTATATATACCACACCTTGTTTTAAATGTTGGGCATAGAGCAGCGAATAAAAGTTCCTGCTCATATGGAACTACATTCTAATGAAAAAAAAATAAATTGATATCTAAAATTGGGTAGTGGTAAATGCTATTAAGAAAATGAAGGGGGAGGATTGGGAAGTGACAGGGCCATGACTTTAGAAAGGGAGGTCAGGTGGCCTCTTGATCATTGATGTTTGAACAGAGATGCAAAGAGGTGAGGGAGTGGGCTCTATGGGACAGCTGACGTGAAGGCCTTGGGGTTGGGGCTCCCTTGTATTCAAGAAAGACCAAGGCTGGAATAGTGAACAAAGGCAGTAACACTAGGCCCCGAGGACAGACAGGCAGTCAGGGACAGGCCATTCAGGGCCCTGTAGGTCTCTGGATTTTATTCTAGATATGATGCAAAGCTATAGAGACAGGACTGACATGCTCAGATTTTAAAAAGGATCACTTTGGCTGATGGTGTGGAAAACTGACTCTAAGGAGGCACTAGTGGAGGTAGGGAGATCATCAGGAAGACACTGCAGGAGTCCAGGCAAGAGAAGAGAATGGCTTGGACAAAAATGGTGGTGCTGGGCATGGTGCGAAGTGGTTGGATTCAAGATGGATTCTGAAGGCTAAGTTGACAGGATTTGTTGCGGGACTGGATAGAAGCAGGAGAGAGAGAGACATTAAGGATTAATATGATGGTATCACATTAACATCTTAGGACTTATTTTAGAGAGAAAGAGCAAGCGAGCAGGGGGAGGGTGCAGGGAGAGAGAGAATCTCAAGCAGACTCCCTGTTGAGCACAGAGGAGGATGTGGGGCTCAATCTCAAAAGCCTGAGTCATGACCCGAGCCAAAACCAAGAGCTGGATGCTTAACTGACTGAGCCACCCATGCACCCCAAGATCAAGTTGTATTTTAGGAACAGTGATTACATATAGGAAATACATAAGTCAATTTATAAGGCAAGAATTAACCCTGTTCCTTTTATCCAATTAGTATTTTTTAAAAAATCACATATTTGCTGATTCAGAAATTAACCGTATACAACTTAATAAACATAGGTCAGAGCTCTGAATATTTGGTTTTAAACAACTCTTATTTTTGAGATGCTTTGAAAAACCTTTTCTCATGTGATCCTCTTACCCAACACGGAGATGCCAGTTACAGAATGTCCACTGGTTAGAGTTTTATTCTACACTTGATCATGGAGATTACGAATATAACTCACACCTGAATATTTTTCCTGAATATTTCCCTCAATTCTTCAGTCTTGTAATCTCAAGATTTTATTTACTTAAGAGAGAGCAGAGGAAAACAGAGAGAGCATGAGCCAGGGAGAGAAGTTGACTCCCCAGTGAGCAGAGAGCCCAATGGGGGCGGGGGGTCGATCCCAACACCTTGGGATCATGAGCTGAGCCCAAGGCAGCCGCTTAGCCGACTGAGTCAATCAACCAAGTTAACACTTGTATTTTACAAACCTTCCACCAGACTACTTTCAGCATATTTATGACACATACATTTATTCTTTGAAACCTCTACTCTGAAAGAAGGACCAAACACAATGTGACACCTTCATGGACTTCCACTTACGGGTTCTGTCCAAATAAGTTAGGTTTTTGCTGTGGGAACAACTAGTCTCTTTCTCATCTCTAACAACAGAAGCAGGCAGCTGCGACAGGTAGACAGAACGATCTCTGTAGAGAAGGCACTTAGAAAAAGCACCCTTCCTAGACACCCCGGCCCAAGTCCTTAGGGGATATGAGCCTACCAGAGAACTATAGTCTTTATTCCAGAAAATAAACGAGAGAAGACACAACCACACAGACACTGTCTTGCATTTATTCACACAGAGTAATTGAGAATCCGTACAAACAATAAACATTGCTTTAAATACAAATAAATAGCTCTGGTTTCTAAAGGAAACGACTCTAGATAATTCAAAGTTAAGTTTTTTCTAGGTTCCTATTAAAAATAGAAGACTATTTTGCATTAAGTGAGACCAATTCCACCATAACCCTTTGAGGACGTAAGGATAAAATGGTGAATTCTGTACTCTTAAGAAGACACCAGGAAAATGGGAGCTAATGCTCCCACCTCCCTGAACTATCCCTCAAATGAAAGGAGAGTTACTTGCATCATAGAGAGAGCAAATAAATGCAGAAAATATTTAATATCTAAAGATATCTAAAAAGATTTACCTTGGGAAAGGGGATGAGAACTTCTCTGAACTGGTTCTGTGAACTGTGAAACCTCACTATGCTCAAGATTTGGTTGAAGTGTCTTCAACTCACTTATGCTCATAGGAAGACTTGAATTCCTAAAACGAAAGCTTCTTCTTGCTAGGCATGATTATGGTAAGGTGTCGGTAATTCCTAAGAATGGTGCCTAGGTTTCAGAATGATTTACCTGGAGAAGAGCAAAGATGCTGTCCAGTGAAACAGCCTATCAACCAGGCACCGAAATGACCCAAACGGCTGACAGAAATGCACTCTCGTATCTGCACATTGATTTTTCTTTCTCTGTTCTTCTATTTAAGATATTCCAGGTGGCAAAACATATCTATGCAGAAGTATGTTCTATGAACGATGAATCATTTGAAAGTTATGCAGTCTTTCAAGCCTTTAAGAACTGCAGAAAACAGGAGTCATTTTACAATCTTGGTGCCAGAGTAGGGCCTGCTCTGCTGACTGTCCCCTCCTCACGCTGCACAAGACAGTTCATTTTCTTCGACACACATCCCTACATAATTATTAATAAATAGTATACATGATAGAGATCAACAGAGCAACGATTAGGTTTTCAAAGAAATTTTGCTTTTCTATTTAGACTGACCATGATACAATTCCAAAAAGAACATTCTCATGCTATAAAAAACAATCTCATGCAATAAGTGCAATTTTTAAAAGTTCCATGTTAATAACAACATTTGGTATTCTAGAAGGCAGGATTATTTAGTTTTTAAAAAATGATCACTATAGAATAAAGGCTGGGTTTCCAAATAGAACTTCCGCTGTGGTATAAAATGCTAAATTTGAATCTACATAGTTCTGTTGATGCAAACAATTTTAAGATATACACCATGTTTTCCTAACTGGGATTTTGAAACAGTAACCATAATTCTTAAACAGATTACCACAACATTTGCTCAAAAGAATCAGCTCCCTTTTGCCAAGAACTTTTTCTTTTTAGTCCAGTTGGAGGGATTTCCATAATAAATTCTGGAACAATAGTTCTCAACATGATTCAAAATCTCTCACTTCCCTCCCTCGCACTTTTTCTTTATGTTGTAAAGACTTTCAAGCACAGAAAAATGCTCTTTTTTTTTTCTTGAAAGACGGACATTAATAAATTTAGTTTCCTGATTTAAATAACATTTTTTATGTTTGCCTTTCTCTCTGGCATACTATATAATGTTTCTGGAGTTACAAATCCAAACAAACCAGCCAACTAGAGCATCCCAGTGCTCAAATCACAATTTTGGATCCAATCCTATTTATTCTGGATGATGCTCAATTCCACACATACTTCAGGGAAGAAACATCCCTGAGAACATCCAAAAATGTTAAGTCACCAAACATTAACATGTGATTGTGCTCTGTTGGGTAGTACCATTCACATCGACAAAGGATAAAGGCAGAGGATTTCAGGTGTGGAGACCAATTTGCTTTTGCGGCTACAATAATTCATAACCATCATCTTCGAGATTTCCAAGCTGTTCTAGAATAAGGAGTAGTCCTTTTTTTATCTGGAGGCTTAAAGTAGGAATAAACGGGTGCTGCGGGATACTCCGCATCGGGATTTTCTGCCATCATTTTCAGCTTTGCTTCAATGGCTTTTATCTTCGCAGTGACGCTGGAAAAAGGATAGCAGAGGATCAGAGTGGGCCTGGTGCATTCACGAAATACTTGTGTAACTCATCTTCCTTGTGCCTTTTATGTGTATCACAGAAGCAACAAGATAACTCAAATATGAATACGCAAACATGTCACATAAAACACCCACCCAAGTAACATTTTAAGAAAGAGATCAAACCTGAACCATCTATTAAATTTCTCCTAAAAACCCAGATACCGTTAGGAGTACGTCGCATATGGCTACATTTAATCTTCAGACACAAAAACCGTTTGACACTTTAGTACTTGGCAGATAGTAGGCACTCAGATAATTTATGTAAAAACTGAAAGTGGGGTCTGGAAGAGATGTTGTACACTCACGTGTTCACAGCAGCATTAGTCACAATGGTTGAAATGTAGAAGAAACCCAAGTGTTCATCAATATATGAATGGATAAGAAAATGTGGTATTGCATTACCTTCTGGAAGATTATTGGGCTTTAAAAAGGAAGGGAATTCTGATATATGCTACAACATGGATGAACCTTGAGGATGTTATGCTAAGTGGAACAAGCCAGTCACAAAAAGACAAATAGTGGATGATTCCACTTGTATAAGGTACTCAGTCTAGTCAAAATCACAGACGTGAAGTGGAATGGGG
>PITA01005288.1:11400-112503 GCA_004023965.1 Spilogale gracilis
CAAAAAAAAAAAAAAAAAAAAAAAAAAACTGGAAAAAATAATTCGTGTGGGATTGAAAACAACATTATAAAGTAGGTCACACTCCTCATTTTTTTTAAAAGATTTTATTTGACAGAGAGAGATCACAAGTAGGCAGATAGGCAGGCAGAGAGAGAGAGAGAGAGGAGGAAGCAGGATCCCTGCTGAGTAGAGAGCTGGATGTGCGCCTAGATCCCAGGACCCTGAGATCATGACCAGAGCTGAAGGCAGAGGCTTAACCCACTGGGCCACTCAGGCACCCATACTCCTCATTTTGCAGATGAAAAAATCCAAGGCACAGAAAGGTTAACTTGCCCAGTATCACACAGCTAGTTAAGTAGGAGAGTTGAGACCCCATGCTATTAATTACTACGCTTTTTGAGTCACTGAATAATAATGGAAAACACACCCTGGAAATCCTACAAAATCTTTTTTTTTACTAACAAATAGGTGGTTTCTAAATGCAATCATTTATGGAGTGCTTATAATGAACCAGGCACTGGGCCCAGAATTTCACCTACATTGTTTCTAATCCCTGTGATAATATCCACTTTTTATACATAAAGAAATAAATGCAGAGAGGGAGTCATTTGCCCAGGGTTCCCGCAGCTAACAGACAGCACAGTCAGGTTTGGAGACCGGTATATTATCACCGAAGCCCTTGCTCGTTCCTCTTCATCAAGCTGGGAGCTGAGCAGCCCTGTGTTAGAGAGAAGTGGTGAGGAGACACTGCACAAGTTGGGAGGAATTCCCTTCCGACTGAGGTCCCTGCCATCCCGGGACCAGAATGCAAAGCCCTCAGGCAGCGGGTTGTCTATGACCCATGGTTCCCTTTCCATTCTCAATGCTGCCAGTGGTCTACAGAGAGGGAGAGAAACTTGGAAGGGAATGTTACAATGGCCTTGTAGAGATTCTCAAAAAGTGTGCATCTGCTGCACACACTCGTAACTTTACAAGGCCAGGGTGGAATTAACCACCTACATTACAATTAGAAAGGACACCGAGGTATTACCACGATGCACTCCAGCACCTCCTCCATCGACGGACGGCCAGCCACTTGTTCCGTAGGCGTCACGAATAAACAACTTCCTCTAATTAGGTATAGATGTTAATACAAAGATGTGAGCTAAAGTTCTCTGCATTACAAAATAAATGAAAAACACTAGACTGTCTACCATAGATGGAAACACTGAAAAGAAAACTAAAGTTGCTGTAACGTGGAGAGCACCAAGCATAAATGCAGTGGTTTCCTCTAAACAGGAGTCAGATTTATGAAATCTGTGATCACGGAGGTGATACAGTTCCCAGTGACTCTACAAAAGTCATTATGTATTTTTTTCAGTTTCTGGGAGGAGAAAATAATAAAAGAGCACAAACTTAAGAAATCAATGATATAACTATTACATTTAATATTTACTATATTAAATTTATTATATTTTATTTTTAATATGTAAAATACAATAGTCTATCAAATATTAAGTTCAATATTTTTAGTATTATATAAAATCAATGATATTAAACTAACTATAAAGTTCATTTTACTTTACTCTGTCACTCCTGAAAACATTTCAGGGTCACTTTCCCCTGCAGCTTAATGAGATGCTTATAAATCTGTTTTGTTTGGTGTAGAAAATACACAAGAAAGGCTTGTTTGCTGTCTGGTCCTCCATCCAAATAGGCATCGCTTTCCTGACTTTGTGACTGCATGCCAATCTCTAACCCTTATAGGACACGGATGCTCCTTCACATATCTGCTTTCCCTCCCCTGGAACAGGCTTCAGGACTGTATCCCTGCATTCACAGCATGAGGCTTCTTTGAAGAAGTCAAAGACTGAATTTTGTAGTTCAGGAGACCTAGCTTTGGATCTGGAATCTGCTATTTGCTACGGTGTGATCTTGGCCAATATAGTTTACCTTGCTAAGCCTCAGTTTCTTCAGAGGCAAAAGATGACTATTACAGTACTTTTACCAGAATTTTTATAATTAAATGACATATGGCATGTGAAGTGTTTAGCACAGGGCCCGATTTAGAGTAACCTCAATAAATCTGGGCTATTGTTATTGTTAAAATTTCTCCCTAGGCTACAACACAGGGAAGAAAAAAAACCACACAAAACCCCAAAACCCTCTACTTCTGCTCAACCATCCACTTAACTTCTCCTTTTTCCACCCAACCCTTTGTTCCTTCTGTTTTGAATTAACTCCGAAGAAGTGACTGACAATTTGTGCCCACGAGAACCAGCAGTGTTGCTGTCACAGAACTGCGGCACAGATAATGAAAGCGCAATAGACTAACGCTCTGTATGAAGGAACTCACAGCTGGAGAGGAAGTAGTGGACAATGACAAACGCCAATGAGACTTTAGTCCTCATGAAAATGCTTCTTTTTAGGGTAAGGACTGTCTGACATACTTTTGTTTCCAGGGCTTGGCACCCTGGCTGCTATGTGGCAGGTCCATCTAGTCTTTTTTGAGTGCATGAATTCTGTAAGTACATGATCTTGGGGTATGCAAGAAGAGGATATGCATACATTCTGGAGTTAACTGAACACATCTCTCAACATGTCAAAAGTTAACAGATTCTATCCTAAATTAAGAATCTAAAGTATCACTGAAGTGTTGAAAAAGGCTTGGAATGAAGAAGTGGCACACGCTCTTAAATACTTTTGTCTTTCTGTAGTACACCATCTTACCTTAGGTTAGACTGAGTGGGCTCAGTGCTTGAGGATGGCTCAAGACTGATAGGAAGGATCTTATCGTTCTTATTATGATCATATCTCTGAAAGAAAAAGGGAAACCACTTGGGTGAGCAAAAACCAGTCCTTTACTGTAGCGCATAAGTTCAGAAACTCCAACCCCACCAGTGTGTAACAATCGGCATATTTCTGGACCATCTGAGGACTGCTTTACATTTAGAATTAATGCAAAACTCCACATGGTTTTGGCCTAAAAGCTATACATTTAGAAAAAGAAGTTTAGAAGAAGCTTCTCATCTAGCCACTAGTCCTTATTCGGTAGGGAAAGAACTTCGACATTCAAATTCACAGATGGTATAAATATACAATACGATTGCCCTCTTACACTCTTGTTTTAACTGTCACACATCACCTCTTACAATATTTACTTTGCTTTATTCAAAACACTTAAAAATTTTGCTAGATTTTTGCAAAGTACCAAGCATAACCTTCAACTCTCAACAGGCCTGACCAGAGAAGATAGTAATAGCTTTCAGTTACTGATAAAGAAAAAACCCTATAGCAAAAGGGTATCTTAATTTGATATCAGATAATTATATAACCTTTTTTTTTTTTTTTAAAGATTTTATTTATTTGACAGAGAGAAACACAGCCAGAGAGGGAACACAAGCAGGGGGAGTGAGAGAGGGAGAAGCAGGCTTCCCGCCGAGCAGGGAGCCCGATGTGGGACTAGATCCCGGGTCTCCGGGATCATGACCTGAGCCGAAGGCAGTTGCTTAACCAACTGAGCCACCCAGGTGCCCCAGATAATTATATAACCTTCTTGTAAAAAGCGAATTAAATACTAAAGAGTAATCAGGAGCCTATGGTCAAAAAGACTTGAAGGCAAAGAGAACCATAAGGTATCGAGACTCTCAAATTAAAGACAGAAATGAAGAATGACTTCTCTTGCGTGTCTTTTCAACGAGACACAGAATGAGAAAACGACAGCCAGTTTGGCAAGTGAGACTTGATTTTCTTTTGAGTGACAAGGCATTTGGTAATTCTCTGTTGTTGCTATTTTTAAGGCAATGTGTCCTAGAAATTGAGATGCCTCCATGATGACCTGAGACCCTTATAAGGATCCACAGTGTCTGAGCTCTGTTTGTAGTTTGGACCGTGAGCGCAAGTGTTTCATGCTAAAGACTGAAGCTCCAATTTTAATTGCCACAAATCTTTTTTTTTTTTTTACTTTAAATTTATTTTATTTTTTCAGTGTTCCAAGATTCATTGCCACAAATCTTTTTACAGGCAGGTCTGTCAGAACCCCACCATGAAGAATAAACTCTTGGGATTGTTCTAGTCCCTACACTTCTGCGCCTTTGTGCCAGGTAAAGCAGATGTCATTCTTTTTTTTTTTTTTCCCCTAACGGTCACATCTTTTCTGGCACAATCTCCCAAAAGACCAGCTGTAAGATGAACAAGGCGGCTGGCCACTTCTTGGGCTCTGGAGACAATTCAGACCCTGCAAAGTCCCACAAATAACTGTCAAACTCCCTGGAGTAATGAGATGCCAGTGCTTTAAGCACTCATGCAAACTCCCCACTTCTAAAGTGTTTAGGATAAACATATTCAAACTCTCCACAGATCTGAGAGGCTGGGAAGAGTCTAATAATGCCGAGAGCAACTAATTTTAAAAATAAATACATTTTCTCCTCCAAAGCACAACCCCCACCAAAAACATGATAGAGGTCTGAGTATACACATCAGCCACATGGAAAAATCAATCAAAAACAGAATCTGTGGGTATGTGAAGAGAAACAATGAAGGAACTTAATCCCTCCTGAGATGTTTCTCAAAAGAAAAATCTGGCAACACACATGGTAAATACAAGTAGGAGACTGAAGTATGCCTGCTCCAGATGTAAAGAGGCTGAGATGCAAATGGGTAAAGTGGACAACTATCCTCTGGAAAATGCACTTCGGGTGGAGCTTGATGTTATCTTTCCAGCCCATTAGACTTACCTTTACTTGCGCATGAGCCCACCGCACCACTAGTTTCTTAGACAGAGCCAGCTTGCCATTGAGACACTGGATGGCTTGTTCTGCTTCCTGTCCGGGAAAGAGAAGGATGTTAGCCAAAAATTCAAATGCCTAATTAGCTGTATGTATCTTATACGGCCTCAGCGGCTTTGATGGCTGCAATCTTAACCAGACTGCCTTTGGTAAACAACTCGCAAGGGATTTACAATAAAGAAAAAAAGGTAGAGTTATAAAAAGGGCATGAGTTTTATAAATTCAGTCAGACAAAAATACCAATCTTGGCTCTCTGTCACTGATTGCCAGTGTAACAGTCCCTTAATCTCTGTGAATATTAGCTCCTTCATCTATAAAATATGGGTAATACTACTTGTTCCTCATTGGTTATTGTGAGGAGTCAAAGTGTGCATGTGAAGAAAGCACGGAGCACGTGGTAAGCACTCAATCAATGTTAGTAGATTGTTCTTACTCAGTGATAACTTTCTATACTCTTCAGTCTGTCAGGACCTACTGTGCTAGGAAATTTACTTCCCTTCAGGGACCGTGGAACTATACACCAGACTAGGGCTTATACTCTGGATCCAAAGTGAGAAACAGTTATGGCTTCAAACGATATGGGAGTGAAGGAAACCAGGCCGGAAAAAGCAGGAATGAGTCAAAGAGCCTGTGAGCAAGGTATTTGTGTGAACCAATCTATGCACCTGGCTTTTGAAGCCAAAAGTTCCCTGACCCTTTCCCTATCAGATACAGGAGCAACAAGGTTAAAAGGAATTCCTGAAGCTGGATAAGAGTCACTCTAGGACATTCCCAGGAAGCCTGGTCGTACTTTTCCATCCTGCCAAACCTTCCCTGCTCCATTTGTATCCATGAGGCATTCAGCCAAGCATAATCCCCGTTTACCAGGGGGTGAAGAAACCCTTACGGAACAGGAAGAGGAACAAGACGAATCTATCTGAGACTACAGTGTAATACTGGCAGGCATTCCAGTGTGGTGTTGCCAGTGGTTCTTTTTTTTTTTAAGTATTTATTTATTTATTTGACAAAGACAGAGATCACAAGTAGGCAGAGAGAGAGGAAGAAGCAGGCTCCCCGCTGAGCAGAGAGCCCGATGCGGGCCTCGATCCCAGGACCCTGAGATCACGACCTGAGCCAAAGTCAGAGGCTTTAAACCCACTGAGCCACCCAGGTGCCCGCCGGTGATTCTCTTATCCCTCCATGGCATGCTCGCTGGCATGACAGTCAACAAATATTTGAATACTCACTATTTGTCAGCCATTGGATAGTCACTGACATCCTTGCTTAGCAGTTAGAGAGACAAATAAGAGATGTTTTGCTCTTCTTTGAAGTTTCATCTAGTCAATTAGAATCACGTGGTACTCACTATTGACTCTACAGCATCAGCAGTAGATAGTAAGCAAGGGGATAAATGTTTCAAAAAAATTTCCTATCTGTATGTCACTTCAGAGTTCATGTATTCAACAGTATTATTAAAGGCCAATGGTATGTTCCTATAGTCCCTTGTCTATTCTCTCAACTTCCTGGAAAAGAAGGAAGATATTTTTAATCCCCAGTTTTAAACGAAAACTGATGCCAAAAGAGGTTAAGAGACTTGCCCAAAGTCAATAAATAAAAGAGCCAGCAACAGAAGCTAGGCTTTGTGACTTATACTCCAGCGTTTCATTAGTTATTTATTTTTTAAATATATATATTTTAAATATTTCATTTATTTTTTTTGACAGAGAAAGAGCACAAGGAGGCAGAGCAGCAGGCAGAGGGAGAAGGAGAAGCAGGCTCTCCCCTGAGCAGGGAACTGATGCCGGGCTCGATCCCAGGACCCTGGGATCATGACCTGAGCAGGAGGTAGCCACTTAACCAACTGAGCCACCCAGGCACCCAAGTCCAGCATTTTAAAACCAACATCTAGCCCCAGCATGACCACTGATTTTAGCTGTCTGCCAGAAAGCTCATCACACTCTATCATTAGGGAAGAAGAAAGTATTAAAAAATGCTAACCGTACACAGCATTCTTCCAGTTCCCCCATCTAGAACAGCAATGCATCACTTACTGCCTATTTCATCTGCGAAAGTTAGAGGAAACTGAAAGAGTCCTCAGCACAGGTAAGGACAAATGACATTCTTGTACAGTCTGAGAACATACTGACCCATCACTGCTTGAAGGCAACTGGCAGTCGTATCAAGAAAAAGGATGCAAGGCCTTTGTTGACACCACTCCATTTTCACAGATACACGTACGCATGAACATAACTGGAGAGATGCAGATATTCACTAACATGTTGTTTACACTTGTGAATCACTGGGGACCACTTAAATAGCTAACAATTGGGGACTAAATAACTTATCATCTATTCCTATGATGAAATATTGTGTAGTCCTCAAAAACGTTGATTCATTTTTATAGGTTTTCTTTTTTTAAAAAATATTTTTATTTATTTACTTGACAGAGAGAGAGATCACAAGTAGGCAGAGAGACAGGCAAAGAGAGAGGAGGAAGAAGCAGGTTTCCTGCTGAGCAGAGAGCCCGATGCGGGCCTCGATCCCAGGACCCTGAGATCATGACCTGAGCCGAAGTCAGGGGCTTTAACCCACTGAGCCACCCAGGAGCCCTTGATTCATTTTTAAACTGAGGTCTAAGTCACATATAACAAAATGTATATATTACAGCTATATATCAGTGAAGTTTTACAAATATGTAGTCACACTGGTGAAACCACAGTATCACGATGCAGAACGTTATCTGGATGTGTACTAGAGGACAGAAAATTTTTAATACACTTTGAACGGTAAATAGGATGATGTGATCTTCTTGTGTGCTCTAAGCCATACATGTGTACGTATGTGTGAATATAAAGACAGGACTAGAAAGATCTATAACTAAATATTAACAATGATTATTTCTGGGTATTAGGCTAAAGTGAAGTCACTGATCTGTACTTTCATCTACAACTAACATATACCACTTTTATAGTAAGAAGAACATCCAAATAGACTATTAATGCAACAATAACTAGGAAAAATAAATAAAGTTATAGAGTGTATTTAATAACTTCAAATTCAGTTTATCAAGGCATGCCCACCTAAAGAGTAGAATTTTACTGAAAGATACATGGATATATCACAGTTGAAGCTGAATGTTCTCCTCTTTCCTATATGCTCAAATCTGTCTGCAGTTGTTCTGAGACACTGAGAAGAAGTGTACATTTTTAAGAAATCAAAATAAAAGAGTTTGTGGGTGGCTCACCACATACAGGGAGGGCTTCTGCACCACGGGGCAAAACTATTGAAAGAAAAGGAGTCTTTGTTGGCCTGCCACTAAAGGAACAAACAAACCAGAACAGGGAGGAGGATGTCCATGTGCTTAATGTGGGCACCCCAAAGCATCTGGTCAGAAAAGTAGGTCAGCTGCCTCAGACCGGGAGCCTGGGGAGGGGAGATTTTGAAAGCTGTTCACTCGTTCGTTTATCTAGGGTCTCCTTCAGGAGGCGGGGCAAGGCACACAGAGAGGAATCTGACACAGCTCCTGCCCGCAAGGCACTGCTATTCTAAGCAGTCGAGAGGGATGCAGAAAGAAGTGGGGGGGAGTATGAGAAGCACCAGGAAAGGGGAGAGGTTTCATTACCTGCTTAGTTTCAAAGTTTACGAAACAGTAGCCGCGAGGCTGCCCCTCCAGTGCCCCTGACTTGTGGAAGAGGAAGTCAAACTGCTTGACCTTGCCGAACTTCTGGAGGAGTTTGAGGAGGTGGTATCTGCAGAGAAAGCATAGCCTGTGAGCACACTCTGGGGACTGGGACAGCCTCTTGGCCTCAACAGTGAGATAAAAGCAGGAGCAAATTTACCGCCTTCTTCCAAACTGCTCGTTAGTTTATTTGGCAAACAGACTTGTTTGCCTCTCTTTGGAATGGAACTCGAACTGTCATGGCTATGTGTCTGTCCAGCACCAAAATACGAAACAAAAAACCACGCCTAACAAACAGCTGTCTGGCCCGCAAGCACCATTTGTTTTTCTTTTGGAGAAAAGCTCAAAAAAAGTATCGACTTATTTATTTTTAATTACTTGGCAATGAACTAGTATTTGTGAATAACTACAACTCCATCAGGAACACATACCCATACTCCAAGCTCCAAAATCTATCCTGTCTCAAACATAAATAAAGTAGCAAACACATATACATTCACACAAACGGAAAAACCACCTTGGAGGACTTCTGCAATAGATTTCATAATCATTAGTCTCGAACTGCACTGTGAGCAGCTCTGCCAAAAACCAAACCACAGCCAGTGGCCACTCCGTAAGTGCCTGTGAGTTTCAGTCCCTGGTGTGACTGAACATTAGGGACAATGTGGAACCACAGAGTGACTGAGGCTGGTCTCATAGAGGGCAGGGGAACCTGGCCAGACCTATAAATCACCCAGTTGTGGGTAACTAACCCACCTCAGTTGCTTTAACACAGTTTACACTTTAAAGCATGGTCGATTAAAGAATATGGATGGCCCAGGAAGAAATTTTTTCCTGGCAGGAAGTTCACCCCAAGCTCTTGTTTGCCATCCCACCCCTCGTCCTCCCTTGGCTTCCTTTTTCTAAAACTTATTTGGTTTCTATAGAGCTTTTAAGTTATTCAAACAGATGTGGCCTTAACAGGTTGCTGTGGCCAATCTCAATTCCGACTTCCTGTCATCTGATGTAAGGGTGAGACAAACCAACAGCTCTCCCGCTTCCTTTTCCTTTGGCCTTCCTCCTGGCATCCTCCACACTATTCAAATGGAGTCAAGGCTTTCTCTAAACAATGCTGTCCCTGTGATACTAAAAAGGTATCAGCCCACATGCTAAATCTGTTATTACTGGGAATTCTACCCCACAGGGAGTCACTAAAGCTGTCCTTACAGCCACATTTATATTCACAGTGTTTTCTAGGAGAAACTCATCATGATTTTATTCTTGAGTAAGAATCTCCTTTGGGAGGCATAAAGATATGAAGTGGTCATAAGCTATATATATTAAATTCAATACAAATGCACATCAACAAGCAAACCCATTATCCTGGATCAGGTGGCTGACAGTGGAGCAAGGAAGACATAATACAGGTCTTGCACTGGGACAGGATACAAGGATCCCAGGGCATATTGTGGATATTAATTCAGTCTTTAGACCGGTTTTGAAAGGGAAAACAACTGCAACCCCCTATATCTTAAATTCTCAACTCCCATCAGGAGACCTCAGCTGCTAGTGAGAATGTAGGAGGTGATTCTTCAGGGGAAAGAGAGATACCTGAAGTGCAAATTTCTGGCTTTACTTGCTTTCTGAGTAGGCATTAAGTAAGGATGAACCTCTTGAATGCAGACAGATGGACTGGAAGAGTCTCTCCTGGGTCTCTAATTAATTTCTATGTCCTAATTAATTAGAGTAATCTCTCGTCCAATTTAGGGCTCGAACTCATGACCCTGAGATCAAGAGTTGCATGCTCCACTGACTGAGATGACAGGCGCCCCTCCCCTGGGTCTTTAACTCAGCTGCATCTTCCACTTACGATGCCCATGTGTTAGTTGCCAGGAATGGTAGGTCAAACCCATTTTTTTAAAAAACAATCTAAGGGCTACTGTGGGCTGGGCATCTTTTCATCAGCTCCTTTCTGCTTAATAGCAGGAAGGTAAGGCAATCGGCATTTCCTAGGAAATGAATTTTAATTTACTCAGAAAAAAAATGCCGACAGATTATTCTTTGAAAAGTTAACAAACACATTCTGCCTGAGAAGTGCGACCTTAAGATTCCAGGAACATCTGCTTGGGTCTGTGTCTTTCAACTTCTTCAGGATTTCTTTCCTTGTTTGATAAGTTCTTGAAATTATTGGAACACCGAAACAAAAGGAATGAAATGTTTACTATTTTGCTTCCTGGAGATGGGGACTGTGAGCTCTGATAGTGAAAAAAGCCTGAAGAATCTTGCTTTCACATCTGCAAGCACTTTCATCTGTTGCTGAAGTATGGGAGGGCTCACTACTCATCAGAGCCTTCCTTCCCTTAATGAAACGTGGGCCCTGCGGCTTCAGGAGCTAGTACACCAGTCCCAACATATTTCTGCAACTTAGTGCTTTCTGTATTGGGTCTTGAAAATGGCCTTCTTGCCTAATGGCACATAAGTAATTAATTTACACAAATGTTAAAAACAGACACCTACTACTTGTCAAAAATTGTTTTGGGCACTGGAACTATCCAGATGAATACAACTAGATCCCTGCCTTCAAAAACATTCTGGCAGAGAAGATATACGCAATCAAAAAATTGCAAAACACTATGATATTTGGACATAGCGGTAGGTACATAAGCACACAGATGAAGAGGCCCAATTGTGTAGGTGACGTGGTTGTTAGTGAATATCAGGTACAAAGACATAAAGGTAAAAGTTAGTGTGCTCCACTGGAAAAGAGTGGGGGTAGACTGGTTAAGTGATGAGGCCGAAAAGCAGGCAGGGGACAGGGTTGTGAAGGATGCTGGTGTCCTTAGGGAATTTCAAATGTCAAATGACATTTAGGACTGTTTCAAATGCAATAATTTGTTTTAGACAATTTTTTTAATAAACTTCTAGAAATTATTATCTGCTAGGTCTGTATGTTCTCTGTTTTGTATGTTATTAAATAGTGCTACTGTGTTTCAAATTTAAGTAGCAAACAGTAAAGGCTGATTCATGCAAACCAAGGCATTAGAAGAAATAAGCATGAATCATGATGGACAAATAAGGAACAGGCTGAGAAAACCAGGGTTTCTTTAGGCGTAAACACACTGTTCTCACACATCCACGCACATGCTTTCCCCTTTTGTTCTAGTTCATCTCTGAAAGTCAGCCTCAGAAGAAAATTTCCCCCTGGATGGCATGCCACTGTTTTTAAGTTTACTCAGTATAACCCACACTGACCAACCCCCTCCACAAACAGATGCCCTTTCCAGCTATTCCACCGGTCAGTGTCAACATGATTCTCCATCTCTCAGGCAAGAAACATCAGGGTCATCTTCAATTCTCTGCTCTTCAATCATGGTCTTCATCTTAGACCATCTCTTAGACTGGCTTCCAAGTTCACTGTCTCTACCTAGAGGCGATAGGCCTAATTTCTGGCAGTCTCTTCTTGTTAGTCTTTGCTCCTCCAACCCTCAAAACCATCACTTGCATGTTGTCAGTATCCTGCTAAATGCCCACAGTAAGTCTCTTCTATAAGAAATGCAAATTTCTTGTCTGAGTCAATTTTAAAAACCCTGTATTAATCTGATAGTATTCTATCTATACAATTACTATTATCACTATCACCTAGTACTCAACCTCTCCTTTAGTCAAAAAGGTCCCACTCTTGCTTACTTCTACTTACACCCTCTACTTAGAATGCTCCTTCTTTTAGAATTTCTGCCGGCTTTACTCTTCACTTCTCCTTATGAATTGTGCAGTGGCTATCAATTTGGCTTTCTATGCAGCACATTTAATGTTTGAAAAGAAAGCCAGTATTAATACTTGCAGAGGAAACCACAGTGTGGAAAACAGATAATGTCTAAAGACATTAACTTTTTTGGCTTCTTTGTTGCAGGCACTAGCAATGATATTTGGAGGTATTATTTTACCCTATGGTTAGACTGGGTCCCACAACAATTTAAAAGAAGTCCTTATATTTTAAAATTTAGAATAGGATACTTTAGATTATGATTCTTCTGTTATGTGGGCTACTAGAATATCTGCCCAAGGAGCCCTAAATTAGGTGATGGGAGATTAGTCCCATCATTAACTACTTTTCAGTATACTAAGTCAACCTATTTAACTCTTCCTGTCCACAAAGCAGGGAAAGGGGCACCTGGGTGGCTTAGTTCCTTAAGTGTCTGACTCTGAATCTCAAGTCTCCATCTCAGGGCCGTGTGTTCAAGTCTTGCATTGAGATCCATGCTGGGTATGAAGGCTACTTAAAAATAAATAAACAAATAAATACAGGGAAAGTATCTATTCTACTTGCCTCACAAAGTTGTCATGAGCTTAAATAAGAGGAACTAATGTAATACTAGAACTAGAAGAAACGTTCAGACGATTAGTTGAACATTCTCACCTTATAGGTTAGAAATATGAAGTGTAATGTAGCTGGGAGAAATCAGAATAGAGTAGAAAGAACATGGGTCTGGGATCTGCTCCCTCCACTAATAACAATACATCACCATGTATTAAACATCTAAACCTCTAAACAGCTAAACTTCTAAGACCTTTTCAGTCGTATAGGTTCTTGGCAGCTAGCATAGCCATGAAATGGTGAATATTGCAACCACAAAATACTGAACACAAATCAACATGAAGTGGAATATTGGGAGTGCTAGACAGCGGGTGAGCAATGCACAGTCCACCGAGAAGAGACTGATGGGACGTCCCAGGTAACTTGAACAGAATTCAGATTAATAACTAAGAAGCACATACACACAGGAGGACTCAAATTAATTACAAAATAAATTTTGAAAAATTGAGTGGAAAAATCTTTTTTTTTTTTTTAAACTGCCACTGTTTTACATACCCTTATCACCCATTACAAACATATACTAAGTACTGTGTTCTAAGAAGTGGTGAAAGATCATTTGTATAAGAGGGGTATTCAAATGCATTTATAGAAGAGATCAAGAAGAGGCATGGTAAGGAGCAAGGATATGCACAAGAGATAAGAAGAGTGTGTTGATGGAAAAACAGTAGGAACTAGCAGCAATTTATGGGTGGGGTGTCAGTTTAATTATGAAAACTGGAGTGTGATCTGCAAACTTCTCTCAAAAATTATTAGAAGTTTAAAGATCTGGATTCAAACACTTTGAAATTGGACTACAAGCCAGGTGCCCCATATTCACAAAAGTTACAACACCAAATCCTACCATGTCTGGAAATGACTATTTTAATAATTCATCAAGCCTCAGTATTACCCCCCTTTAAAGAAACAGGATCCAAAAGTTTATGTAATTCAAAAACTTGGAAGGAAATCACATATCTCCCTAAGACCTACCTTACTAACATGTTAGGTTTCTTTGCTGTAATTAAGTAAAGTAAATGAGACAATACTAAGTATTTCATGCTAACCATAGCTATGATTGGTAGCTATATCTTTAAAAAGAAATGTATTACTATTTAACAAATCAGTTTGTTTGGCAGAGAAAATGTTTTACCATAAGGAATGCAGAGAAGAAAACTGTAAACAAAATTGCAGATGACACAGAGGCGGGAAGCCACAGGAAGACCCTGCAAAGCCCTGATCTGCAGATCAGTACGTTATGTATACCTCTGGCCTGATAAAAAAGGGCAGAGATACTGGTAGGAAAGTTTTGTTTCAGTGTTCTTGTTAACGGCTAATGCTCTAACTGAAGAAAACATTCATATACTCCAGCTTATGACATAAACTGAGGTGGAGATGCCCATTTGAACCTTCCTATCAAGCAGCAGGACACAATTAGAACAAGCCTCATTACGGTGAACTGCAGCCAAAACAATGAACAGTGTTTCCATGTTCCAGATTTTCATTCAAACAAGCAGAGGTGGGAATGGAAACCACTCTTGGGAGCATCCTCTCACAGCTTGGGTTTTAGATGGTGGAAATGGCTTCTCTGATCAACAGACATGATTGAGAGGCTTGGCTGATTCACACATTCATCCTCAAAGCCATAAAAAAGCCATAAAGAGAACCATAATAAATGCACAGTTCATGTTCCAGAGCCCCAGTGACCAAGGTAACATAACACGGGGACAACATATCTTAACTGGCATCATAATTCCTAGAGGGATCCATAGTTATCTAAACTTAGCTGATCTGAACTTGAGCAGAATCAAAGAACTAAACTTTGCTATGATCCTGATCCATTAGTTCACATCTCCTTCCTTCTCCCAATCTAATCCTATATATACCTCTTCTCATCCTAGATTCAAGTAAGTAAATTCTCTTGTCTGCTCTCACCGTGCCTTTAACACTATTCCAAAAGGAGTATCTTCCAGGACTGATGGCATACTCCATGTTTGCTTTAAGCACTGATCCCACAGAGCCTGATTTACTCACTCCTGAGCCATCCTGCCACCAACCGCAGCCCTGTACCTACTGAGCAACTGGGAGAAGGAAAAACCTCTTAAAACACTCTGCTAAGAAACTGCTTTCCATTTATAATGGCCACAGTACAAAGAATGGGGAGTCAGGACAATTTAAATTAGTTTTGTTACCCTGGGCAAGGTACTTCCATGTCTTAGGACCCAGTTTCCTTTATTGTAGGATAAGAGAGCTGGATCATATCAGAGGTTTTCAAGTGTGCTCCATGGAGTCCTATAACTAACTTACCACCAAAGAAAGGGTGGCAGTTGTGAGAAGGCTTTGGGTGGCCCTCTCTCCATCATTTACTCAGAGCAGCTCTGAGTTTTTATTTTAAAAACAGGTTCTGACTATTCTAAGACAACATTTCTCAGATTTAAAAAGCCTGAGCACTCCCTAGCATGGCACTTGGTACAAATGGGCATTTGGCACACGATAGCTACTCATATCACTTAATGACTGAATGAAAACCGAAGGGACTGATGTAATCTCTAAGATGCCTTCCAGCTCTGACCTTCTATGATTCCATGGCTGCTTCACATGAATTACAATCAAGTGGTATTCTCTGCCCATTGGTGAGGGTACTGGGACTTCTCCTGCTTGTTCCTTCATTTTGAGGAATAAAAGTATGCCATGGCTGATTCTAGAAAATAATCTCCTGTAGTCACGGGATACAGGGATTCAAATTGGTGAAAACAGGAAAACATCTTTGGCAAATAGGAAAAAAGAGGTATATGGTTTTTTGTTTTTTTTTTAAGACTTTATTTATTTGACAGAGAGAAACACAGCCAGAGAGGGAACACAAGCAGGGGGAGTGAGAGAGGGAGAAGCAGGCTTCCCGCCGAGCAGGGAGCCCGATGTGGGACTCGATCCCGCATCTCCAGGATCATGACCTGAGCCGAAGGCAGCTGCCCAACCAACTGAGCCACCCAGGTGCCCCAAAGAGGTATATGTTTTAAACAATACCCAAGCCTATGTCCTTGCAGAAGAGTTCAAACGTGAGAAAAATGTCAACATAAGAGGTTAGTAACAGAAGCACATATCCTTCAAAGATAATTACAACTTAAATAAAAGGGCCAAAATATATCCTGCATCTCTTGAAAATTCTTCTGAATGTTATCAGTGCAAACATCCCAGTGTGGTAGGTAACGATTTAAGATGACTTAGACTCACTCTGTGATCTTGGGGTCCAGGTTGCCAATCCATAACCGGTGCCCTTCCTGCAGGGAACCCTCTGAAAGGATGGACGCGTTCTCCAGGGGAAGAGTTTTGGTTTCTGCTTCCATCAATCTCTATGAAAAACTAAAGGAAATGTGAACATTCAGGCAGGAGAGGAGTAATACCATGTGAACATGAGGCTTCAAATTCAATTCAACAAACATTTATTCAAGGAGGGCAAGCTCTGGCCAGTTCTTCAAAGGCCTCAGTCATTCCACAACCAGGGCCCCAGCACCAGTTCCCTTGGGACAGCTCCTCTGGCAGCCAGAGTGCAAAAGCTTCCATTTAAGGGGAAAGGGGCGTGGTTCTGTGAGGAGAAACTAGTTTTCCTCTTCTGAAGCCAGAGGCAGACCGGGCAGGAGGCCAAAGGCTCTATTACTACATGATCCTCCAGTTTAAAAACTGTCACCCAAAGTAAGTCTTGGAAATCACCAGAAAGAAGAGTCTTAATGGCACTGAAATAGAGGGGTGGGAAAGAGCAGTATACATATCTTCCTCATGGAGAGGCCATCTAGGAAATTTAAGGCTGTGGATTTTGGAGTTAGAACTTGGTTTGAAAGCGGGCTGTGTGACTTGGTGAATAACCTGAACATTCTAGGCCTCCATTTCCTCATACATACTAGGAATGGAGAGAACAGTTCTTATCTTACAGGGCTGTTGTGAAGATTAGAGATGGTGCATGAAAAATCATTAAACACTGCATCTAACAGCAGCAAGCAATCAATAAATGTTCACTAGCATCATGTTTAATATTATGGGAAAGACTCAGAAGAAGAAACTAACTCCTCCTTAGTCATTCCAGTTGCACCATTCACTAGCTGTGTAACCTTGCTCAAGTTATTCTGCCACTCTATACCTGTTCTCTCATCTCTGAAGTGAAGTAACACCCAATAAAGTTGTGTGGATTTACTGAGTTAACACACCCAAAGCATTAAGGATAATGCACTGCACCTAAGAAGCCTTCAATTAAAGTAAGTTTAAATTATTACAGGTCTTCCATCCTGAAATGACTCATCTCACAACCAAAAAGGGAGAATGAGGGTTATGATGGAGACAGTAGTGGCAAGAGAAAAAACCTGGGTGTCAAGAAGACCTGGTTTCAAATTTTGGCACTGTAAGTCACTTCTTTCTAAGCTTGTTTTCTCATCTCTACGTACTAAACCTTGCCCTCCTTGTTACTTAAGGTTGCCGACAGGGTCAAAACTGAGATGACAGATGTAAACTAAGGCTTTAACAAGACTTATTTGAATCTGTACTCAGAACTAGAATACACACAGGAACCACGTGTATCATGTAACCAGAGGTGCCTCAGAGGTCAGTGCTGCAGGAACCAGAGGTGCCTCAGAGGTCAGTGCTGCAGGAACTGTGTCTTAAAAATAGGTGACATATACTGAACACTTCCAATACCTCTTATTCATCTCAGCAGAGCCTATGAGGTCTGGCACACAGTGGACCCTAAGTAATTGTTTATTGAGCGTGTTTATCTAGTCCCACATGTGAGGGTATTCTCCTTCCTCTCTCACTCACATGTTCTATCTGTTCAGCAATGCAATGTTAAGCAACTGCTAACTTCTAAGCCCAGGGCTATATGCTGAAAATAGAGAAATGAATAAGCTATAGATCTTGCTCTTACCTCCTGAGAGAACGGTGAAACACACAGAAACAGAATCTAAGGAGTGCAAACAGAGGAGAAACATTTTGTCTTCTCCCTGCTTTCCTTACCTCCTATTTTCCTACAGATCACTCACTCATTAAACAAAGAAACAAAAAATTGAGCTTCTATTTCTAGGCATTGTCTAGATACTGGGGACAGAGCAGGGAACAAACAAGGTCTCTGCTAGGGATGCTTGTATTTGGAAGGGGGTGGGACAAAAACAAAAGGAAAATAAATAAGCAAGATGTAATTACTGACAGCTACAAACACAATTAAACAAGGTGATTTGACAGGGAGTCGGGGGTTGGACTACTTCAGGATTAGAGGAGAGGGAAGGCCTCTCTAAAGGACCTAACATTTGAGATGAGGCTTCAATGACAGGACCTCCTGATTTTCTCATGTCTGAAAACAGCAATACCAACAACTACCTAATATCATGAGAGGGTACCACGTTTTAGTGGCAAAAGTAAAGGACATGGGGCCATAAGATCTATATTAAAATTCTGGCTTTTGTGCCCTGTTATTGCATAACTTAATAAGTGTCTTCTCAGGAAAGCCTTCCCGAAGGGTTGAGCTCCTTGTTAGTCTCTATCAAAGCCACCTGTCCCTTCCATGTAATGCCAATTCAATATTATTTCCTACTCTGTATTCTGTTTCCCTCACTAGAATGTAAGCTTCTACAGGGCAGGGCCCTGCCCATCCTGATCATCGTTCTATCCCCAGCACTTAGTATACTGTCTGGCTTATGGCCGGTGCTCAATATTTACTGAATGAATGAATGAATGACGCTCCACCTGGAGCCTCCGTTTCTTTTTCCTTTCCTTTCTACCTCCTAACTGGTAGGTGGTTAAGAAGCTTAAATGAGACAGTATCTGTGACAGCTCAGCACATGGCCTTTTCGAGGAACGGTAAAGTGTACCGAGATCAAGATGGGCAAGCGAGTATCAAAATCTTTTGGGTTTGCAATGGCGACAAACCCCTAGATTAAGAGTTCACAAAACGCTGTTCCCTGCGACAACCTGGAAAGCAGGAATAATCATACGGGCAAATTGAAGTCCAGAGAAGCAAAGCCACTCGTTCCTAAAGCTAACGGTAACGACAGGGTCAAGCCTGGAACCCCAGCTTCCCGATTCCTGGCCGCGAATTCCCAGATGCGATGGGTGGTCATTTCTCGGATTGTTATTTCCGGGCTAGCGGCGGGACAATCCGGGGCGGGGCCTGAGAAGCCTTCTTGCTAGGGCAGCCTTCTCTGCGAACCCCAAGCGGCGCCGGCGCTGGGGTGCAGGGGCGCATCGCGGCCAGACTCACCTCGTGGCCTCGGCGTCGTCCCCTCGGCTCATGCCCCAGAAGCTGGCCCCGACTCCACGGCCCGACGGCCCTCCAAACACCTTCGCCTCACCGCCGCCCGCTGCCAGGCCGTCAGTGACGCGCTACGCCTGCGCCGCCGCACCGCTCCGTGACGTCATGGCGTCCGCGCCGCCGTCGTCACCGTGGTCGCGTAGGTCTTTTCCTAGTAACCTGAGCGATAGCGGGTGAGTGCCGTCTGCACAGCCTCGAGGCGCGCGCTGGGTCCGGGTGCCAGAGACTTCTACTCAGAGGTTTCTGGGGGACCTTAGGGAGTCTGATCGCCGTCCCCTGACCGGTTCCTTTCGAGTCCGGCTTGACCTTTAAGGCTGGGGGCGGGACCTGTCGCTTCCCAGAGAGTTTCATGGGTGGGGGCGGGGCTTGTCTCATGGGCGTGGAACCTTCGAGGATGGCGGAAGGGAAGAGAGCTTAGTTGATAGTAGCCACTATTTCGTAGCCCACCCTTTGGCAGGAACAGTTAATTTTCCCATGGGAGTAGGTATTATTACCCCTCATGATGAAGAAATGGAAGCTCAGAGAAATAACTACCGGGGTCATGCGGTTAGTAAGTGATGGAGGTTAAAGTACAAAGCCTTAACTTTTTTTTTTTTTTTTTTTTTTTTTTTTTTTTTGATAGAAACACAGCCAGAGAGGGAACACAAGCAGAGGGAGTGAGAGAGGGAGAAGCAGGCTTCCCGCCAAGCAGGGAGCCCGATGTGGGGCTCGATCCCTATCCCGGGTCTCCGGGATCATGACCTGAGCCGAAGGCAGTCACTTAACCAACTGAGCCACCCAGGCGCCCTGACAAATCCTTAACTTTTAACCATTACTCTGTGTCTTCCCTCGGCGAGCAGTTGTCATTTCAGTAGCTGTTCTCTAGTTACAAAATGTTTCTGCAGCCCTTCTCTTTTTCTGTCGTTCTGGTAACTCTGACAATATTATTGTCATTTACATTTTACGGATGAGATTAAGGTCCAGAGAGTTCGAGTAGCTGAGGGCACATATCTAGGAAGTGCTAGAACCAAGACACTTTCTTAAGTCTTCTCTAAGTTTGGTGCCATTTTAAATTCCTTTCACTACACTCCATTGCACTACCCAGAATCTTGTCTGGCTTTCATTTTACAGTTGAGAAAACACAACCTACGTGGGAGAAATGATTTGATACAAGTCATATGTCAGTCGTAGTGCTGACACAAATGCTTTTTTGAGTACAGGTGGTTATGACTCTATGGAAGATGGTTGGCAGGCAATAGAAATATTGGGATCCATATTTTTGTCCAGCTGTTAAAGTGTCTTATCCTCCTTTGGCTATGTCAGGGACATGATTCTGTGCTATAGTCATAATACTATGAATAGTGAGATACTATATGGTCAGTTGCTATAAACACATTTATATGGTACTGAATTTAGAAAACGTACCCTATGTGGAAAATCTGGCAAACCCAGAGATCATCAAAGCACTGTTGGGAAGTAGATCCCAGGACCTTCAGTCTGAGGCTGAGATTTCAAATCTTGAACCATAATTGTGACTTTGGGCAAGGACTTAATCTTTCTAGACTTTCATTCATGTATTCATCACTTGTATTGACTGTCTTCTGTGTTTAGGGACTGTACTAGGTACTGGAGGTATGGCAGTGAACAAGACAACCATAGATCAGTCCTTGTGATGGTTATAGACTTGTGGAGGTAATTAGGCAATGATCAGATAACTACACAAATATTAGCAAATATTGTTTAAGTGCTGTGAAGAAGTGTAGGGTGTTAACAAAAATGGGCTTACAGGACATTTGATCTAGTTGGGTGGGAGAAGATGGCCAGAGAAGGCATCCTCTGGGGAAGTGATGCTTAAGCTGAAATCTGAAAGAAAAATGGGAGGTAGCTCATTAAAAAGGTGGGGGAAGAGCATTCCAAGCTGATTCAACTTCAGCAGTATCTTTGAAGACCTAGGAGCAGAAGGAACATTCTAGGAAATGAGAAATCAGTGTGCTTACGTGTAAAATGTGGGTGGTGACCGCAAATCATTATCAGATAATACATGTAAGTATTAAAAATGTAAGCTAATACAGAGCCAAATTGGGAGAGGTTGCTGGGGCAATGGAGAATGGGCTTGGCATCCCTCATCTTTTTAAAATTAAAATACACCTATGGAAAACAGAGAAAGTCAAGTTTTGAGAACCTTAACTTTGGAAAAACAGTATGTGCTTCAAATAGTTGTAAAAATTAATTCAACAGTTTCAATAGTAATGTTAGTAATTGCTCTGAGTGTTTCATGTACATGATAGTATAGTATAGTGGTTAAGAGCACAGAGTCGAGTTAGATTGCCTGAAATCTAATCTTGTGCAAATTATTTATCTGTGCCTTTATTTCTTCATTTGTAGAATGGGTACACTGATAATACTTACTTCGTAATGATATCATGAGATTCAAATGACTTAATGTATGCAATGTAGCACTTAGAATTGTTTCTGGCACATAGTTGTAGTTCTGTAAGTGTTGGCAATTGTTTCATTACTGTTTTAGTTATCTTTTTAAAGGCTCATTAATATGACCATGGTAAAAATGGGGTGCAAACTAGCTCAGGGAGGCAAAATGATCTACCCAAAGTCACAGAGTTAATAAGTGTGGGATTCCAGTTCAACACAGTCCAGAGCCCAGGTACTTCCTGTCACTTTTTTCCCCTATCGGTTAATATTGTTGGATTGGGCTCCTGTGACAGTTCCTTTCCTCGACTTTAATTCTTCTGTGCTGAACTGTTAATATGCATGTCCTTAAGGTAAAGGGCCCAAGGGACTGCCTTTATTGAACTTCCATTTTGAAATTTCCTGACTTCTGTGCAATTAAAATCTACGCCTAAAACATTTCAGCAATGTGGTTTATTTATAGAGTTGCCTTCCGGTTCACATGTACTGGGTCTGCTTTTGGGTGCTGCATTTTCTGTTAAAGGTTGTTTATTTCTAACCCATTTTGATTTCCTGTTGCTTTGTGGATTTGTATTATGACCTGCAACAGGAACACCAGGAAACCTGTCTTAAATGGAGCAGCCAAATTGAGAACCCTGTAGATTAAAAAAAAAAAATCAAAAAACACATTATTATAGAGCCATATTTGGATATAAGTGTGGGTTAGGCATTGGCTATATTAGAAAAATCTAGATATAGAAACCTTACTCAAAGCCAAATTTTGTGAACAACTTTGCCGAAATAGAACAGAGGTATTAGTTCCATGCCCTTGGATAGTGACAGCCTCTTTGAACCTCAGTTTCTGCATCTGTAAAATGGAGATTATTATACATTCTTTGTGGCATTATTGGGCGAATTAAGTGAAATGTGTATGGGTAGAGCAAGCCTGGGCCTGGGCCTGCCTTCAATTAATAGCCACTATTGATAATAATTAAAAAAGAGGAAAAGATATGTCTTCATTTTTTAATCCAGATTTGCTTTTACTAACTTCATATACTAATCACTGACATCTAGCATCCCTTGCTATTAAAAATTCCATCAGGAGAAATTATTTGCCTTTGCTCTGCTCATTTGCTTTCCTTTTAAGAAATAATGATAATGATAGCTAGCATTCATTAAGCAGGTACTGTATGCCTGGCACTGCGCTAGCTATTTTCCATACACTTACTGTTTCATTTGAAGATGAGGATTATTTTTCTCATTTTGCAGATGAGGAAAGTGGTGCCCAGATAGGTGGAGCGAACCACCCAAACTTGAAATGGACCTTCAGGTCTGACTGACTAGGATATCTTATATAATGACACACAAGATATTTTATTGTGTCTGACACTTGGGTGAAAGTCTTTTTGAAAGGAACAGCAATAGTTATCAACAGATACCCTTTTTGGGGGCTCCTGCTGTCTGCTGGGCACTGTGCCGATTATTTTACCTGCATAAATTCATTTATTCTTCCCCACCCTAAGAAATAACTATAATTATCCCCATTTTATGGTTGAGGAAATTGAGGTGCAGTGTCAGGGGCATTTAGTCAGTGGTGGATCCGGGATTGGATTCTAAGTCTTTCTGGCTACGGAGTACATGCTCTGATTTAATTCTACAGCATCAACATTTTAGGATAGGATTTTCTTTGTTGTTGTTTTTAATGAGATGTAGGATGGATTTTCAAAGATAGTAGCTTCCAGATATTTGATGAGAATTGTTCTTGATTTTACCTGAGTGATAGCCTGCTTTTCGGCAGATGCTAGCTGTCCATTAGTTAGATGCTAGCATCTTTTCATGGTCAGACCTTAGATGTATAATGTGTAACTTCTGTTAACGCAGAGGAGGGTGGCATTTTCCAGAGCTTCAGTTCTGTAACATGGAAGACCTCAAACCTCAACCGTGCTTCAGACTCCCATTAAAGTAAAGTGCATTCTAATTGGTAATCAGTGCATAAGGAACCAAAGAAAATTTTAATTAAATGCTGTCGTGTGAATTTTCCAGTCATTTTATGCCTGTTGAAATGTTTTTTTCTTTTAATTTAAAGTCCTCTTTCAGTGCTCTGCTCTCCCTCTTTATAGTATAACTTTATCAAGATTTTTTGCCTTTTCTCATGTAAGGGTTTAATTAGCATCATTAAAGATTTAGGCTGCTGCACATTTACTGACTCTGTGTTCCATCTGTACTCTGAGGCATTTGGTACAGTAGAAAGAGCCTGGCGATTCGGAGTCTTACAGACTGTGAGCAAGTTACTTAAATCTCTGTGAGCCTCAGTCTCTTCATCCTGTAATATGGGGCTCATCATATTTCCTTGGGATGGCTGTTGGGAGGAGTTAATATATGTAAATTGCCTAGCATGTAGTTCAGTTTGCAGGCGTTGCTTGATAATTGGTACAAATTACTTTCTGAAGTTGTAATACAGTCTGTTTTATTTAGATCTCCTTTGTGTCTTACTCTTTTTAGTGAATGTTCACAAGGATCGTCTTCAGTCATGGCTTTGGGTCTAAGGTACTTCCGCCTGGTCCACCCTGTCTTTTGTAACTCCCTTGCAGCCTGGACCAGACCTGTTTCGGAAGGGACACTGAAGACAGTGAGTGGAAGACAAAATGACCACGGGCAATCCATGGCCTCGCCAGCTGTACCAGTCCGTCTTTTTGCTACCAAGAAAGCCAAAGGTAGTGACATATGATCTCTTCACTGCTTTCTCAGATTTAGCCCTTGAACTGTCATAGTTGGAAGGGATGTCAGAGAGGTACTGAATTTTTTCCCTTGTGGAAGAATGAGGAGATGGTGTCTCAGACAGTTCAGTCGATTAGCTTAAAAGATATCACAGTGACAGAGACAGTGGTGGAACTGAGGGTCTGTTTGCTCATTACCGTGCTGCCTCCTCTGTTACCTACCATTGCTTAGAAAATGTCTGATTCCCTTCTTTTAGTTTTAGAATTAGAGATGTAAGTACCAAGCAAATCAGACTATTTGTTTCAGAGATCAGCATGTTTTCTCCTTATAGCAAGACCTATGTTGGAAGTAAAATTAAAACCAGAAGTTTGTTGGGTGAGGAGGTATTAGAGCCATGGATTTAGATGGATGATCTTAATGGTTTGTGTCATCCAAGAATGAGACTTTGATATACCGCACGTCTCAGCTTAAATGGCGTTTCCTCGTGGAAGCCCTCTCTGACCTCTTAGACTGGGTCAGGTCCCTTGTTACGTGCACTCAGACGCATGGTTATTTTACCTTTGACGTCCTTAGCACAGCACTCTAATTAATTAATTGTAAGATTAATTATTTTTTGTTATATGTCTTTTATGCCGGACTTCATGAGGATAGGGTCTGTATCTTGTTTAGTACCTAACAGGGCCTGACATGTAGTATGTATCAAAAGATGTTGAGTGAATGGAGTGACAGAAAATTGTCAAGCACACCTGCTTTTTGCAGTGGTGGGTTAGGGCATCCGTTCCCAAAGATGGTGCTGGAAATATGTTGCTGAGTACTTTGTCCACTGGCTTTCCTTTTATCGTTTCGTAGGGGCCTCCCTTTTCTATTAATAGGAAAATGAACAAGTTACTGAAAGAGCATTAATACCTAATTCGAAGACTTACATTCTGTTAGTAGTGATAATGGCAACAACTTTTAATCTGTATGTTGCACTAATTTTTTTTAAATTTCACGTTTAATAAGTTGCTCTTTCTCCAGTGAAAGACTTAGAATTATCCAGTGAAGAAATTTTGATAGTTAATGTGGTGAAGCACAGCTCTCCCCATTTACAAATGAGGAAGCCGAGGGGCCTTCGTAAGGTGATTGGCCATGGTCACATGGAATTAATGGCAGAACTAGAAACGGGGTGGGGGGGTCCTGATGCGCACAGCATCGTACACATTAGCAACAACGTGTGAGCACCATTTTTTCAAAATGTAATTGGCTATTCAGTTTTTATCTTTTTTGATTGCCTCTTTAAAAAGTCGATGGCTTAACATTTTTAGGTTTATTGGATTCCTTCCATGGTAGCAATGAGAGTCCTTTGTCGATTGTGTGTGTTATAGCTGTCTGCTTTGTTTTTTACTTAACGATAGCTTTTGTTTTTGCATAAGTTTTAATATGGGCATATTTTTTAGTCCTTTTCTGTATCATTTGTACTTTTTGTGTCTTATTTAAAAAATCCTAACCTATCCAAAGTCCTAAAGATATTCGTCTATATTTTCTTCTAAATATTTTAAAGATTTTTACTTTTCATGGGTTTTTAATCCATATGGAATTTATTCCTGAATATGTTATGAGGTTGGGAATCTAGTTTTAAGTTTCTTCTTTATAATAGATTATAAGTTGTGTCAGTATCAAGTATTGATTAGCCCATTCTTTATTCCTCTGTAGCATGTCAAGTTTCTTTTATGTATTTTTTTTCTGAGTGCTTAATTTTGTTGAGTTACTTATCTTTCCCTACACTAAATTCCTTTCTAAATTTCTGAATCACTGTCATAATACCTTGAATCTGGTGGTACAAATCTTTCCCTTCACCATATGCATACACTCTTCCATTTTCTTCTTTCTGGCCTTTTGCTCTTGTATATGAAATTTATAATCATATTGTGAGTTTTTCTCCATAAAGATTTTACACATTTCTTTAATCAGGTTTATTTCTGGGATATCATCATTTTGGTCACATATGTATATTTTTAAAGTAGGTTTTTGAGTCATAACATATACGCAGGAGAGTACATACCTAACTGGCAAGTGGTCCCAGTTCAGAGAATTCTCATCAGGTTAACACAGCCTCGTAACCATCACCCACATCAAGATATAGAACATCCCTCGTACTCCGGAAGCTTCCCTCATGTCCCTTTCCGTTGTCATCCTTCAAAAAATAACCCATTTTATTGACTTTAGCACTGTAGATTAGATTTGCCCCTTTTGAACTCAGTATGGCTTCTTTTATGTCTGGCTTCCTCACAAACATGCTGTTTGTGAGATTTGTCCACATTGCATGTAGTGGTTGTTTGTGTAGTTTTCTTTCTTTATGGTGTCCTAGTGAATGCTTATACCACAACTTGTATTTGCTTTCCATGGTTGATGGGCATTTGGGTTGCTTCCAGTTCTGAACTAAAATAAATAATGCTACTATGAACATGCGTTCATTTTGGTGCACATACGAATATGTTTCTGTTGGTGTACATGTAGCAAGAGGGGAGAAATCTCTGATCTTCAAGGATGCGTATATTCAGTTTCTGAACATACAGTTCTCCAAAATGGTCATGCCAGTGTACATTCCTAAAAGAAATGTTTTAGCTTTCTCATTGCTCCACATACTCATGAATACTGGGTATATAGTCTTTTATTTCTAGCCATTCTGATGGGTGTGCAGTTATAGCTCACTGTGGTTCTAATTTGTAGTTTCTTGATGGATAATGATGGTGAGCACTTCTGTGTTTGTTTATTGGCTCTTTGTTTATCCTCTTTCCAGTCTTCTGCCCATTAAAAAAATTGATTTGTAGGAGTTTCAATATATTCTGAAGATAAGACTTCTGTCATGTATACATACTGCTGATAAGCATGCCTTTTCACTCTTTTAATGGTGTTTTTTGATGAACAAAAGTTTTTAATTTTAATGTCCAATATATCAATTTTTTTCTTTATGGATAGTGCTTTTTCTCTTCTATTTTAGAAAAATTTCCCTACCTTAAAGTCATGAGTATATCTGTTATATTGTTTTATGGAAGATTTGTTGTTTTAATTAAATTTGTATCTTTTTAAAGGTTATGTGTTCTGTTTGGTTGCTGATGAACAGGAACACTTAAAAAATTTTTTTTAAATTTTTTTATTTTTTCAGTGTTACAAGATTTATTGTTTATGCCCCACACCCAGTGCTCCATGCAGTATGTGCCCTCAATACCCACCACCAGGCTCACCCATCCCCCTACGGCCCCCAAGACCCTCAGTTTGTTTCTGAGTCCAAAGTCTCTCATGTTTCATCTCCCTCCCCGATTTACCCCTCTTCCCATTTCCTTTCCTTCTCCTACTGTCCTCCATATTACTCCCTATGCTCCACAAGTAAGTGAGGGAGAAGGAGCCACTGGAACCCTTTTGATTATATGCCCAGTTTCAGTTTTGCAATCTTGAAATCTTTTGTTAGATCTATTGTTGGTATATTCTTTTGGATTTTCTAGGTAATTATAGTATCTGTAAATAATGGTAACGTTGTTTTTCCCTTTCTAATCCATATACCTTTTCTTTCTCTCCCCCCCACAATTGCATTGATTAAGAACTCAAATATAAAAAAAAAAAAAAAAAAAGAACTCAAATATAATTTGAATAAACATGACTGATGATAGTAGGCATCCTTATTATTTTCTGACTCTATCAGGGACACTTCTCATATGTTAACATGAAGAATTATTTTGCTTATTTTTTCAATAGTCTCTCTTATAAGCAAATATCATCTGTCCCTGTTTTGTTAAGAATCTTTTATTTGAATGAGTATTAAGTTCTTATCAAATGCATTTACTGAGTTGATCTTTTTTTTTAAATCTGTTAATGGGGTGACTCAACATCAGTAGCTTTATCTGGTGTTAAACCATTTTTGCATTTTTGGTATGAGGCCTACTTGCTTTTGATACATAATTTGTATATATACTGCTTGGTACATAATCTATATGTACATTGTTGGATTTGGTTTGTTAATATTAATTTAGGGTTTTCAAGTCTATACTTTTAATTGAGATTAACCTTAATGTAACTCTGATATTGATGGGTATAACTTTCTAGCATTATCCTTGTCCGGTTTTGGTATCAAGACTATGTTAGTCTCCATAATATGAATTGGGGAGTATGTCCTCTCTGTCTCTCTCTCAGTGGGATGGTCTGATAAGACAGGATGAATTGGTCCTTTACATGATTAGTAGATTATGCCTGTGAAATCATCTGGACCTGGTCTTGTATGTAGACAGACTTTAAATCATAGATTCAATTTCTTTAATGATTGTGATACTTCTTAGATTTTCTCCTTTTTCTTGAGTTAGTTTTAGTAAATTGTATATTTTTAGGAAATTTTTCATTATTTTTAAGTTTTCAGAGTTGTTGGTATAAAGTTGTCCATACTAGTCTGTTAAGATTATTAAAATCTCTAATGTTTTGATAACCGTCTCCTTTTCTTTTTTAATATTGATTTGTCTACTTTCCTTTTGAAGTTTGTTGGTTTCATAAGCCTTATTAAGAAGAGCTTTTAATTTTGGTGATCTCTCTTTTCTTAGTTTTATTGATTTCTGCCCTTTATTGTTTATTTTATTTCATGTCCTTCTTTTTCTATTCTTTGAACTGGGCAGTTCATTAATTTTCAACCTTTGTTCTTTTCTTTTATAAGCATGTACAGCTGTAAGCTTTAATCTAAATACAACTTCAGGTGCCTCCTAGAAGTTTTAGATATATAGTGTTGTCTTTTTCTAAATATTTTAAATTTTCATTAAGTGTTTCTGTAGTCCATGAGTTATTTGGAAGTGTTTAAAATTTTCAAACATATGCTTTTTGGAGAATTAGCTTAATTAACCCCACTGTGATCAGAGAATGTGTCCTATATGATATATTATTTGATACTTATTGAGATTTGCTTTATTGGTTAGAACATGGTCATTTTTTTATAAAGTTCAGTGTGCTTGAGAAGGATGTGTATTCTTTTATTGCTGGGTACAGGATTGTATATATGACAGTTGGATTGAGTTGGCTAGTTTAGTTGATCAGATTTTCTGTTTTTTTTTTTATTTGCTCAATTTAACAGTTATGAAGAAAGGTATTTTGGATATCCTTGTATGATTGTAGATTCATCAGTTTCTCCTTTTCATTTGTTAATTTTGAGGCTATGGTATGGGGTATATTTAAGCTCAGAGTTGTAATATCTTTCTGGGGAGTTGTTTTTACTCTCATTATGAAATGGTCTTCATTTTTTCTAATGCATTTTGTCTTAAGATCTATTTTTAGGTGTTAATATAACTGCATTGGCCTTCTTTTGTTTAATATTTGACAGGGTTATAATTTTTCCATTCCTATACATTAAACTTCCTGTAATCTTTTTGTAAACTTTCTTATGTATTGTATACGACTAGACTTAAAACGTTTTTACTGAGAATCTCTAACTCTTAAGTGATCTTCTTGGTCTGTTTATATTTATTGTGATTACTGATTATTTGTGTGTCTGTTATTTTATACTTTATGATAGTTTTCTTCATTTCTTTTTTCCCCCTCCTTTCTATTGAATTAATCAAATTTATTTCTCTTTTTTCATCTCTACTGATTTAGAAGTTGTACATCTTACTTCTTACTGTTTTAGTACTTACCCTTAATTTCTGTTTTTAAGTTTTTATAGACATTAAAAAGCACCTGTAGAAAAGTGCAGATGTCATAGGAAACAGCTTGATAATTTTCACAAACTGAAAACACTTGTGTAATCAGCATCCAGATCAAGAACCAGAACATTTCCAGCATGTCAGAAGTCCCCTTATGGTCCCTTCTAATAACTTCCTGCCTTCTACTTCTTGTAGGTGACTATTATTCTGACTTCTACTGGTGTGGATTAATTTTGTCTCTTGTACTGTATATTCCTGTATCTGGCTTTTGTACCGTGCACTCTGTCTTCTGGCGCCTGGCCTCTTTGCTCAACATTATGTTTGTGAGAATAATTTTCTTCTGTGTAGTTGTAGATTTTTCTCATGGCTGTATACTATTTCATTCATATTATCCATTCCTGATATCAATAGGCATAACTTAAAATTTTTAACATGCATTCTTAGTTAAAAAAAAACTAAAGTTGCAGATACTGTCTCCATTGTTTCTAGCTCCTGTTGTTGTTCTTTGAAAGTATGCGATTATTCTGAATTTTGATCCTTTATGGATCACTTGTCTTTCATCTAGGGCTGTTTTCAAGATCTCTTTGTCCTTGGTTTTCTGCACTCACAAATTGTCTAGTTGTGAATTTACTTTTATTATCCTCTTTAGAATCTGTATTTGTGAATCTGAAGATTCTCATCGTTCATCAGTTCTGAAAATTCTAAGCCATTGTTCTGTTAACTTAAGAGCAATAAGATTAGGCATGGCCATGACACAAGCAAATACATGTTTTTAAAAGATTACTCTGCTGCTTACTTGTTGGTACTTGCGGGAAAACATTTAAATGATTTGTGCTGTAGATATCTCATCTGTCTGTTCAAGGGGGACAATGATGATCTTTCTTCTTCCTACCTCCGGGAGCTGCTCTGACTCTTTAATAGAAGAATGTACTTTAAATTGCATTGCATTTTTTTTATTTGTACATTGCTGTACAGATATCACAGGATTTATTAGGTCACTGTAGATGTTCAGTAAAATTTGTTATGAATGAATCTCAATAAATATTTGTTGAGTAGTTAACCAGTGTAGGCTAGTATTAGTATTTTTATTCTTTTTTTTTTTCCCATTACTCACCTTCCTTGAAAAAAGGCAGGAATATTTGTTTTACTCATGGAAGTGATCTATATATATAGGACATATATGAAAAATCAACATGGTGGCTTAGGCATAAAATTGAATTTTATTCAGCTCCCATTGCTGTTGATTTTCTGAAATATAAGCCATTGTTATTGCCACTGGTGGTGTTTAATGAACTATTGTAGTTCATTTTGTCTGTCCAACCTATTAGATGCTTTGCATATCCTGTCTTAGAATTCATTTTAAAATGAATAAATGTATTTTCTGTGTCTCCAATTAGATTTCTCGGAGACAATCTAATGGAAAGTTCATGGGTTTAAAATTAGGGAGATGCGGGACCAAATCTTGGCTTTACTATTTCATGACCTTGTGACATGAGGCAAGTCACTTTACCTTCCTCATCTTCTGTTTATTTTTTTAAAAAATAAGGAATTCATTTATGGAATGCCTGCATATGGATAGTGCTCTTTTAAGTATTTGAATTATTCAATTTGTATCATAACAACTTGGCACTATAAGTATTACCCCTGTTTTACAGGCAAGGAACCCAATACTCAGAAAAGTAAAGTAACTTGCCCAAAGTCGTAAAACTGGTATGCATCATAGCCAGGATTTTCACCTGAGGAGTTTCTTGATAAAGCTTCTGCCTTCACTAGTATCCCAGAAAGTGATTCGCACAGTGCTGGGTATGTAGTGGACAATCAGTGTAGGCTCTTTTTTAGGGCATTGATAATGTACGATTTTTTAACACTTGTCATTGTTCTCTTCACTTAGTGGCACTTCTTCACTAATTGTTTATTGTCTTTGTTTATGCTGCTGTTCTTTTATTCACTAATTGCTGGCTTCCTAGCCAAAGGGAAAGGACAGTTCCAAACCAGAGTGAATCTTAATGCTGCCTTGGTTGAGGATATAATCAGCTTGGAAGAGGTGGATGAAGAAATGAAGTCTGTGATGGAAGCACTCAAAGATAATTTCAATAAGACTGTCAATATAAGGACCTCACCAGGTTAGTGGCTGAACCAATGTTTTGGAGAGGGGCCTAGTGTAAAGATCATGGCTTTGGCAGGGCTGGGTTTCAGTCCCATTTTTGTTACTTACTGGTGACTACGGGCAATTACTTTACTTGTCTGGTCCTCAGTTTCCTTGTCTAATTCCCACTTTATAACTTTGGGGTCGGTATTAAAATAAATGAGGTAACATACAGAATTGTTGGAGCGCCGTGCCTGGCTCATAGTTAACACTACCTTATTCGTCCACTGAGCAAATATTTGTCTGCTGTAAACTAAGTATCGTGCTGGTACACAGTCGTGAACCAAAAACAGGCGTAGTCTTCGCTGTCACAGAGTTGCACTCTCAACAAATGGGGGTTTTATTAAGATTGTACTATCTCTACCCTTCTAGGTATATAATCTCACAGAAACTGACCTCTTTGGTCTGATTTATGCAATTTGTCGTATTTGAACATTCTTATCCCTTACTGGGAACCAAGTGGCTGCAAACCTATCCAGCTGAGGCATTTCTGTACCCCTGAGCTTGACCAGGAAGATTCCGTTTGGGTTAATAACTTCCTGAAAGTGGCTTTTCTAAGTGGGAAATGTCAGAACTGTCTAGGAGAACTGTTTGCAGATGTGATGGAAGAAGTGAGTTGTCAGCTAATGGTGCGGGCAGGCAGGAAAAATCCAATTGCTGTTAAATTGGCCTTTTGGAAATTGTCATCATCCTAGATTCAAGCCTGGGACCCCCTCCGAAGGTATCTCTGGGAGCTTGGACTGCTGCTACTCACACCTTGGTTGGGATTGCTCCTAAGGAAACTAGAAAATATTTCATGAACTTGTTCTTAAGAAAACCAAGTGAAAAATATACAGCTCCATTTGTAAACACCAGCAGAAACATACTGAGTTCAGGGAGACGAGATCCTCTGTGAAATCAGAAGACCGTTCGGTCATTTGTCAACCTTTAGACTGGGGCATTTCTGCCTTTGCTGACAGTAGAGCGTGCCATTCAATCTCTCCCAACTGTTTGTTTTAAACTTGCTTATTATTTTAGGTATGAAACTGATAAAGTGCTTTGTCTCCCCTGTGCTTTCTGGCCTGTTAACATTCTGCAGCCGAAACCAGAGAGCAGTTTGAGAGGAGCTCAGGGAGAAATGTGATACTTAAAATTAGCCAGCAAGCTCACTCTTGTTGAACTTAAAAAGATGATGGGCCTGGAAAGAGGTTGGGAGTGTAATTTGTTAAATGTTAACCTCTGAGAAAATGAGCGGCAGGAATGAGGCTGAGGGAGATTCTCGCTGGGGACAGATTGAGGAGAAAGGATTTGATGCATTATGTCGATACGGATTTAGGGAATGGGAACCACCACAATTGCATACTGAAAAGCCTAAGTTGCAACTTCTTTGGCAAAGGGTCTTATGGCAAATCAGGAAGGCTGAATTAAGATCCATTTTCAAAAGGCCTCCCGTTGGTATTTCCTCTTTGCCTCCTTCTCTTCAGGGTTATGTTTGTGTAATGTTCTCTGTAGAACTTGGGGCGGTGAAGAGACTGGGTGAAACTGAACTTAACTAGTCTTTTCTGTGCCAGATTCTTCCATATCCTCTTTCATACTATCTGAGCCAGCAGGCACTTTTCCTTTCACACCTCCATCCATCTACCAGCAATTTCTATCTCCAAGGTAGTTGATTGCTGTTAATAGTTGTTTAGATACAGATTTAGCCATGTACTTGTTCTTGCCCTCCTCCATTCATTTGTTCATTTACACACTCACATATTCACCAGAACATTATTGAACACTTATGCCATGCTAATTAATAGGTGCTGTAGATAGGGAGAGAAAAGACATTATTCCTACTTTCCTGGAGTCTAGAGCTTAATATGAAGGGATAGACAAGTAAACCATATAACATGTCCATATAACATGGACAAAACCATATAGCGAAGCAGAATGGTGAAGACCATGCTAATGTTAGCCAAACTAGGCTCCATTATTAAGAGCTGTTGTAACCTTGGGCAAGTTACTATTTGATCCTCAGTTTTCTCATCTCAGGAAATAATGGTACTATATCATATTGCTACTGTGATAATGAAAGCAATTATAGAAAGCATTCAGCACAATGTCTTGCTCATAGGAAATGTTCAGCAAGTGCTGATTATTATGGAAGAGTGCATAGGGTCCTTGGGAGCTCATAAGGGGGTTTGTAATCCAACCTAGAAGGTCAGTTAAGATTTCTGAGGTTGGATGCTGTTATAGCTTAGTGTTAAAGAATGAGCCTGAGTTATCTGAACAGAGAACGACATTCTCAATAGAAGGAAAAATACATACTCAGAGTCCTGAGGCAAGAAAGAGCAGACTGTATTAGAGAAATTGGAAGTAGGTTGGTTTGGTTAAAACTTAGGAGAAAGCCAAGAAATAATTTAACATTTATTGGGCCCTTGTATATGCTAGGACACAGTTACAAGTGCTCTCCAGAAACACTTTTACTGAATCCTCTTTAAAAACACTGTGAGAGAAGTACAATTTTTAATGCCCCACTTAGAGTTCAGGAAACAGGTGCCAAAAGGTAGAGGGTATCTGCCCAGTGTCAGATTATCAGAAGGTGACAGAGTTGGTATTTGAACCCAGATCATTGGTTTTCAGAATCATGGAGATGTTTACCATTATACATCCTGGACTCTTCCAGATTGAATCAGTGGTATCAACAGCCTCCTATCTTGTGATGACATTGAGCCTGGTTGAATACTTCAGATCGGATCTTTGGGCCATAGTAAAGTAGTGCATCATTCTAACAACAGTTTGCTGGGATAATACCCAATTTGTCTAAAAGGACCCCTCCCCACCCTTGTCTTTGTGTCTCAGAATGAGCCATTTATGGTTGGCCATCCTGGTGGATGGTAAGGAAGTCTTCATTCTGTCAACATTTCCGAGTTCTTTCCACCATGTGACACTGCTGCTTCTACGAAAGCCCCTTGAACAGTTTTCCACATTGATAAGGGGACCCAGAATATTCATTGAATCTGAATTAGGTGGGGACTTAGATGTGGGGCTTTTAAAGCAGTCTTCTGAATTCTAAAACCCTGTGACTTTTCTTCTAGGATCACTTGATCATATCACTGTGGTAACTGCTGATGGGAAGCTTGCTTTAAACCAGATTGGCCAGATCTCTATGAAGTCGCCACAACTGATTTTGGTGAATATGGCCAGCTTCCCAGAGGTGAGATGGTTTTGCCAAAAAGGATTCTTCTTCGTGGTCTCTTTTGGAATGGAGGAGGCTGGGTCAGGTCAGGAGAAAGTATTCCTTCCAGCTTGGGATGAAACAAGAGAGAAGGCATAAAAAAGGGAACTTAAGGATTTAAGGAAAAGCTCTCTTCCTGTTTCTAAATTCCTTTTCTGTTAAACTCAAACACTGAACAGCCAGGCAAGTAATTTGAATACTGAAACAGGCTCCGTCTAAGAAAAACAATAGTGGCGATGCAGTGATTGGCGCTTAGCCAAATGGAAGGGGCCTCGGGAGAGCCTGTGCCCTGTCTATAGGGAGCAACCTCTGCCCAGCTCCTCCTGATTGTTGCCAGGCAGAGATGTAGACCCTGGTCATCAGTGTTACCATATATTAAGGTTTTTATTTCTAGAAGAAGCCAGTAACTCAAATTTTTTATAAGATCTTTGTTAAATGTTGATAACCGATTCACTTCTTTTTTTATTTTATTTTATTTTATTTTATTTTAAGACTATGAGACAGAACATATTCAGGGGCCAGATTTGGCCTGTGGGCCCTACTTTGTGACCTTTGCATTACCATTTGGAGTAGACCCTCTGGAATTCATATTCCTTTCAAACTAGATTGGTCATTATAGAATTGCACAAAGCACAGAGCTTCCAAGGTAGAAGATGGGTTATAAATAGATCATTGCAACTTTGAGGCTATGATTTGAAGTCTAGTTGAGGAAGATAAATGGGCTTTTCCTTGTTAGTCCAGTAGGAAGTGACCTGTGTTGGGAGTCCTGGAGAACCTGGAACCCAGTCCTACCTCTCTCTCCTGCTGACCTCCATTTTCTAATCTGTTAATAGGAGGCGAAGGGATCTGAGGTCCCTTCCTAGTCCCATGGTCTCTTTCAGTGGTTCTATTCCAGAGACCCAAGTGGAGGGATCTGACAAACTGGGTTAGAGGTATGAGTAGGGGAAAGCCCTTGATATGAACAAACTGTTTCAAATCAGAGGGCTACTGTAGCTTATGTTCCAGGCACACTTGGGGGGCGGGGGGCTGTTACCACTCCTCCATTCCATGTTCCAGACTGCAGCCAGAGTGAACTTTCAAAAGTATATATTAGATTATGTCATTCCCATACTTTAAATTCATATAATCTTTAAGAAAAAAATCATTGTGACCTAGAAGGCTTTGTATTATGACATGGCCCCTGCCTGGTTCTAATCTCTGTAGCCTCATGCCACTGTCTTCCCTGTACACCTCTCCAGACATGGGCCTTTTAGTTTCTCAAACACACCACACCCTTTAGATGCTCTGGGCTTTTGCATATGCTGTTCCATTTGCTTGGAACACTCTCGTGTGGCTAATTGCTAGTCATATTGCTAGTCATATATCATATCATATGGCACTTTCTCAGGGAAACCTTCCCTGATGTGCTTAATCTAAATTATTCATCCCTGGTAACCTCTTACATAGCCCAGTTCTTTTTTTTGTTGTTGCACTCATCATTAACAGGCATTTATTTACATCTTTATTTTCCATTTCACTTCCACTAGATTGTAAGCTTGGAATGTAGGAATCATATTTAACTTGTTCATTGTGTCCAGCACCTATCACAGTGCCTGGCACATGGAAGCACTCAGTCATTTTTCTTCAAGTGCATGAGTACTTGTCATTAGATTGATGGAAGGAGGCCGCTCTTCTTGGTGATAACTGAGAAGCGGAGAAATGGACGAAAAGAGAATTGTCAACTCTTTCCCTTTCTGGCTCCCTCTGAATGGCTGAGGCCTTCTGCCTTGTTCATCTGATCCCATAGGCACTGCGGGCCAATTTAGGGAATAGCCTCCTAATTACACAGCTTGAAGACCTCATCAGGCAGATTGCTTTTCAGAGCCAGCCACTTCTCTTATTAAATAGCAAATGGCATTCACAGAAGCAGCACCTGATTGGCCACCAGAGCATCTTATGAGGCAGGAGGAGGTATGAACAGCTTAATTTTTTCTTAGGAACTTAGAGGATATCTTCATTTTTCAACCAAAGCATCTTTGCTGTTTCTCTATGTTGAAATTCTGTGAGTTTTGGGGGAGAAAAAAAAAAAAAGACGTTCATAATCATCTCAGTAGAGATGAGGTTCTTTCTTTCTTTTTTTTTTTTAGAGATGAGGTTCTTTACAAGGACAGAGCGAGGAAGTGTGAGTTACATTGTCTTTTGAATTCCTTTATCTCATCTGGTGTATATATTAAACAAATAGCTCTAACTAAACATTTCCTTCCTCCAGTTTAGAAACTGTCCATAGGGTACCCAGGTTCATAGCTTCAAAATGCTTAGCTAATCCCCTTTGTGTTTATGTAATTCCTCTCTGTTTCACATGCGGTTGGCTTTCTTTCCAGACCTGAGCATTTCTGTGTCGTGCTGTAGTGACACGGCGCAGATTTACATGCATAGTCTTTTCAGATGCATTGAGGACAGAAAACTGTGTTGCATTTGTTTAACATGTGTCCTGCTTGATAAATGATACACACAGTTGCTGCCTTCCATAAACTTGCCTGCAGCTAGAGTTAATGATGGGAAAGGAAAGAAGGGAGTCAAAACCACAGCTTGATTTGAACAAGGCAAATGAAAAAAAAAAAAAAAAGAAAAAATTCCACAGGCTCCACTCTTGCTCTTGTGAAAGGAAGAAAGCTAGTGTGTATTGAGTGTCCAATATGTTGCCAGGCATTATTTTCCCATGTTTTGTTCCGTGATCAACATAGGTCCTCGCTAAGATGAGGCATTACTTATTCTGTTTTATAGGCTCAGAGAAGTTAAATATCTTCCCCAGGTTCACACTGTTAGGATAGAGTCAAGATTTGAACATGGGTCTGTTTGACACTAAAGCCTGTGTTCCTTTCACCATTCCTACAGTAATTCAGCAAATACATACCGGGTTTCTGCGAGTGGTTAGGTTCTTTGAGGTACTGGAAATTCATTGATTAAGACAGCCAGGGTTCCTGCCTTCATAGACCTTACACGCGAGGACTCATTGGAATATAAACAGAATAGAAGGCTGGTAATTAAAATGGTCCCAGCAAAGTTGACTTGAACCCACATTGTCAAAGTTCTTGTTCACCTCTCTAGGAAAGTTTTATCATCTTTCATGCTTTCGTGTAGATTAGCTTAAGAAGAGCAACAGCAGTCATTGCTGATTGATCACAACAGTCCTTCTTGTCCGACCCTAGATGGGGTCGATGCGCTTTCTCTGCATGGTACTCTAAGCAGCTACCACCAGTTGGTCTGTGTTGCTGTTTGAGAAAAGCCCATTTGCCCTGGGGTACTGGTCAGCATCCCTTCAGCAAGGAGCTACAAGCTGAGATGGAAGAGCAGTAGAAATATGTGCCCTTTTGTCTGAGCCATGAGAGTAGTTCAGAAGTCATGTTGGAAAAATAACTGCAATTCCCTGAGTTTGTACATCCTACGATGTCAAGCAAAAATTTATATATTTAGAATATTTTAGAAGAACTACCTCTTTAAATAGATTTTTTTTTGCAAATGAAACCTCTCCACATTTTTTTCTGCATATGAAAGGACAGAAAAAGTCTATATATTAAACAAATGTATGACATAAAGTATAATACAAAGTTTTGGAGGGGTTATATACATGAAATGAAGGTAAGGAGTTGAGTTTTTCTAACAGATCTAAGCCAGTTCATTAATCTGCTTATTCAACGTACTTTTACTGAGCATGTACCTGGCACTGTAATTATACTGGGAAGATGTACATATCGAGGCATAGTTCCTGCCAGCTTGAAAGCAGCAGTGGGTGTTCCCATGCCAGTGGGGGAAGGTTGTATGGAAAGACTGGAGACCAGATGGCCATAGGCAGTTGGTGGCAGTGGGATGTGACAGCTGAGTTTTCGATCATTCATTGAGAAGCTTCGGAAGAGGGGGACTTGGAGACTTGAGACCAGGCCACTTCTCTGAATGAAGAGATTCTCTCTTTATTGCTAACTTTAGAAATAGAGGAAAATTTCACTTCTTTGTCCAGCTCTTTTATTTACCTTGACCATTCCCTTTATACACCAGACCAATTCCAAATTATTTTTGGCTACTTAATTAGATTTTATTGAACCCAACATGGGGCTCAAATTTATAATCCTGAGATAAGAGTTGGCTGCTCCACTGACTGAGCCAGCCAGGCACCCCTATTTTTGGCTTTAAAAAAAAATCAATTTCCCTGTACTTCAATTATTAAATACAGTGTGCTAATAGATCTGGAAGAAAATTCAAAGTAATGTCATTGGATGTGGAGTTGAGGCGCCCAGAGTTTCTTCCTAATTTCTGCCAGTAAGGGCAGTATGGGGGCACAGTCCTCGCGCCCTTGCTCTGGGCTCTCAAGGAAGACTGCATATGTGTGGAGGATCCCTGTATACATATGGAAGGGACTACTTGCTTACATCAGAGATCCCTTCCGGCTCCAGTTATCTGTGGTTAGAGGTACCATTTCAAGAATTTACTATTTTAAGTAGTGGCCACACTGTCATAGTCTATGTACAACCTCCCAAAGGGATGATTCATCTGCATGTGGACTTCCAGTTTGTCTTTTTGATTTTCTGGTAGCACCTCATGTCCCTGTAGAATTAAGGTCATGTTAAAATGAAAGGGATATGCTTTTGAGGCACTGTCTCAGAAATCAAATCAAAACCTAAAAATGTAAAATAGGTGTGCAGAAAACCCCATTCATTAAACCATAAAGTCTAGGGAGGAACTCAAGGCCAAGAATTGGCCCTATGAGTCCAAGTGAAGAGTCCTTTTTTCATGAATTCCATGTTGTCATGCCAATGAAACTAACTTTCTTCCACACTTTATTTTATCCTTTAGGAGTTCATAGCAGGTATAGTTATACTGTTCCTTGAGGTGAGGTGACCCACGCCTTGGGAAATCAATATACCATGGTGCCACCTAGCCCAGTAGAGAGCAAGACTGTATCAGAGAACCTGAGGATGTCAGGCAGGACAACAGTGCATCAGCTGAGTGATGACCTCAACTCAGCCTTGTTTAGAGGATTTGTGCATTTTTACTTTTATATAATAAGTTTATATGATAAGGGCCCATGCCTGGGTGTCCCTGTGCGCCAGGCACAGAGCAAGTTGCATTGTTTGTGTTATCTCATCTAATCCTTTGTGAGGTCTAGGTACCTTGTGGTCTCCGATTACAACATGGAGCCTCAGAGAGGTCAGGCATGTTGCCCCAGGTCACATGGTTAGCGGAGCTAGGATTCGGACTAAGATCTTTCTGACTCTGAAGCCCAATACTGCCTTTTCCTAAAACACACGCCGGGAGACTTGTTGCTCATTCCAAAACATGAGTGAGATTTGGTGTGAGGGTAGATGCGAATGAGTTAAATTTATTTACTCATTCCAAATCGGCACTGGTATATTTTGAGTGTAAAATGTCAACTGGAATTTTTAATGTATAAAATCTTTCATCTGTCTTTACACCAATCTTTGCACAGACCAGCCCCCCTCCCTTGAGGATTTATTGTGGTTTTGATCTGTGTTGCCTCAAACCATTGAAATCTTTTCAAAGAAGCAGAACTGTTTTCTTTTTATTTTTTCCTTCTCTTTGCTTTTCTTCCCTCCCGCAGTACACTGGTACCAGGAGTGGACATAGTTTGCTATTCAGCTTGATCAAAGCACTCTACACCAATGTAACTTCCTGATCTTACTGGTAACAGAACTAAATGTTTCCATGTTCTGCCAAGATGGGTTGCCAGTTATCGACAGAGGGTTTGCATCTGGTAATAATTATTTACTAATTCTGTTTACCTTTTGATCTGGTTTTCAGTGTACAGCTGCAGCTATCAAGGCTATAAGAGAAAGTGGAATGAATCTGAACCCAGAAGTGGAAGGGACACTAATTCGGGTACCCATTCCCAAGTAAGTTTGGTTAAAACTCACATATTTTGATGGAATGGGGAGGTTGTCCTTGGAAGGAAACCAACATGTCAAGATACTGTTAGGCCAGTAGCCTACCTTACCTGTACTCTCTGGCAAACTCCAGCATCTTTTGAGATCCTGTCTACAGATTCAGAAATATTGATTGAGTGCCTACTATGTGCTAGGGGCTGGAGAGGCAGCCTGCAAAGTCCTTGTTTGTATGTAGTGTACGTGCTGTTTGGGAAGGTAGGACTCATAAGTAGTAGAGTCATTTCAGATAATGACATGCTGTGAGGAATTAAAAGGTGCTGGGACGCAACAGAGCAACTTGATGAGGTGGTGGTGGAGGGACAGCTTCTGCCTGGGAGGGCTCTTGAAGGAGGTAAGATTTTTGCTGAACTGAATGGCGAGCAAGAGCCCGCCTAGGGGAAGAGCTTTTCAGGCAGAGTGAACAGCCAGCACAAAGGCTCTAAATCAGAAAAGACCTCAACACTTGTGGTCTCCAACCCATGCTCCTTGAAAAGTTATTCTTTACATTAGTCTTTGCTTATTGAAAGATTTAAGCATTAGAACAGAGTATTGTTAATTATATAACTAGAACTTAGCGTTTTGAGTGAATAAAAATGTATGTTTATTTTTAAATTAAAAAAGAAAAGAAATAACAAGACCTTGGCATGTTTGAGAGTGAGAAAGCCAGTGTGTCTGAAACTCAGGAGGAGTAGGGGAGAGAGTGGTAGGAAAGGCTTTTCAGGCTGTGGTAAGGAGTGTGGGCTTTACTCTAATTGAAATAGGAAGCCGCTGGAGGAGTTTAAGCAGAGCTATCTGATCCGATGTTGACTTTTTGGGGGGGTCTCCCTCTCCCTGGCTGTGGACTAACAGATGGAATGTGGGGGGATGGAGTAGACACAAGAACAGTCATGAGTCAACCGTGATGGCCCAGGTGAGGTAGGAATCTTCAGATTTCAAACCTGCGAAGATTCCAGAGCAGGCAGAAGTAGTTTCTCCTTCCGTCATCTCGTCACGTAATTATCTCGAAGTCCCTCTTCCTGCACAGCGCCTCACAGACCGCAGATCCCAAGTCAGCATTGAATTAATTCATTTAGTCATTCAACACGTATTTGTTAAGCACTGACTACATGCCAGGCACTTTCCTGGTGGCTGAGATACAGCAGTAAACAAAATAAACAACAAAAAGCTGCTGTCCTCCTAGACTTACCGTCTAGTTAAGTAGGCACAGTAAACAGAAAGATAAATAAATACATGATGTAATATCACATGATGATAAGGATTATGAAAAATGAGAAGGAAGGGATTGGGAATCTGGGGGATTTTATTGTAGATAGGGAAGTTCAGAAAGGAAGTGACTTTTTTGTTTAAAGACTTATTTTAAAGAGTGAGAGAGAGAGAGAGTGCACATGGGTGGAGGGGAGGGCAAAAGGGAGAAGGAGAGAGAGAATCTCAGGCACACTCCATGCTGAGTGTAGAGCCTAAAGCCTAAAGTGGGGCTTGATCTCATGACCCTGAATCATGACCTGAGCTGAGATAAGAGTCGGGTGCTTAGCTGACTGAGCCACCCAGGTGCCCCGAAAGGAAGTGATATTTGAGCCAAGACCTAAGTGAAATGAATGAATGAAGCTTCCAAGTAACTAGAAGAGAGATAGAGTCTTTTTATGCTACACATCATCCTGTATTTCTTTACATATATTACCTCACTTCTCACACAATTCCCATTTATTGCAGGTATGGAAATTTAGGCTCAGAGAGGTAAAGTAGTATCTCTGAAATCACTTAGCTTATGCTAAAGTGAGACCTAAGCCCACGTTTGGGTGATTCTAAAGCCTCATGATGTACCCATGACTGCAACAAGAGTCAGTCCCACACTTTCTTCCTGCTTTATGCCCAGAAAATGGCTGTCTTATTCCACTGTGTTTTCAGTATTCTATAAGTCAGAATTAATTCTATGCTTTGAGATCATGTGACACAAGAGCAATATAACCTAGCGTTTAAGAACCAAGTATACCCTGGGTTCAAGTCCGGTACCTGTTTGCTTGATTAGTTCATTAATTTGCTCAATAAATGTTTACAAATATGCCATGTGTCAGGCTCTGTGCTAGGAGCTGAGGATATATGAACCTGAGTTTGTCTTCATGGAGCTTACGGGCTGTGGCCTTCTTTATATCATCTGCAGCTTGTCTGTGGCATTTGCTATTACCCACAGTTTATGAAATTAAGAAATTCAGGGACTTGCCCAAGATCATATGGCCTGTAAGTGACAGTCAGGATTCAACTCCTCAGGTTTTCTGTTACTAGAGTACATGCTCTTGATCCTGCAGTGTCTTTATAGATGGGTAATTCTGGAAAGTGCTCAGTGTGTTTATGGACGTCGACGTAAGACTTGCAAGTGGAATGGATGGTAGTCTGTGGATTTGTTTTTTAGTTCTTGTTCTTTTGTCTGTGAAACCGTGGCAAAACCACTTAACCTCCTGGAGCCTGCGTTTCCTTGTATACCAGATGAAGAGATTGTTTTGAGTGGCCTACCACGTCCCTCTGGAACTTTAAAATTATGTGGAGGCTATGAATTTATGCTGCTGTACGCTCATTGCTGACCTGGATTCTTCTGAGAGTGGCCTGGATGTGGGTTGTGTTCTTCCTTCAGGGGTCCAGTTGAGCTAACGTGCTCCTCTGCAGTCCTGCAGGACCAAATGATTGCCCTTGTGCATCATATGTAAGTTTGAAGGGTCAGTGGATTTTACTTAAATTTCCAAAGAGCTGGGGATCTGTTACATTTTGTTTTACATTATTTTATGTTGGTTAATGGGAATAATCTAAGAGAAAGTTGACGGACTGAAACCGTCTGCTCCTGCAAACCTCATTTTTTATATACTTAGTTCCTTTTGACAAGGTGGTAAGGTCATGGGGCCCCTTACTGAATTATACTTTTGGTCGTTTTCCAGATAAAAAATGAATGATCTGTTCTTCATTACGGAGGCTGTGTCATATGAGAGGATAAAGGTTGATTTAGACATAAAGAGGACCAGGGTTTTTATTTGGTTTTGGCAGTGACTTCCATATGACCGTGGGCACGTCACCCTAGCAGCCTGCTGCCTTCTAGTTCCTTACTTGTAAAATAAGTGAAATAATGCGTAATGATAGGTAGAGGTTTGGTGGGATTAGTAGAGAAAATAGATTAAGTCGTATGCTCTCCTTAGAGGAAAGAAACTATATAAATATAAGATATCATTATTATTTTAGTAAACTTAATTTTCTAGATATACACAGTTGCCGTTTAGGAGAAAGAAGAAGTGAGGAAGGGAACTAATATGTCGAGTACCAGCTACATCCCAGGACCTGGTAGGGGCTTGACATAGACAGGGAAAGGGGGAAAGTATCATGGTTAATTTCTGCCTTGGTACCACAGAAGCATGCAGTTTAGTTCATCCTCTCCTACTTTTTAGCTGCATACCAATGGCAGATATCCCCACCTCTGAGTCTCAGGGAGGTCATCTGTGAAATAGTCACAGGACCTGCCTTCTGTGGTCATTGGGAGATCTCAGTGAGTTAGTGTGTGTAAAGATTTTGATGCTTAGCCAGCACCCAATGAATCCAGTAAACATTCCTCCATTCTGTTTCATAAACAGGCAGGAGCACTGTTACCTTTTAAGGATGAAGAAGCTGAGATCCAAAGAAGTGGGGCATTGGTTCCAGTTCAGATAGCTGGTCATTGGCAAAGCTGTGAGTAGGGAAATAATAGGCTAAAGCTTTTGTTAGGAGGTTGGGAGGTGGGAGGGAACCAGAAGCACACATTCTTGATTATAAAATTTCAAGTTTAGTTCTAGGAAAATTTGCCTTTCCTGATTGATCTTGATTCTTCCTCTGCCCGGTGATCAGTCTGCAAGTTTTCTGGCCCTAGCTCTGGCTGCCCAGAGCCAAGTTTTCTTTGCAGTTGAAGCAGATTGCCGCTAGGACCTCATCCTCATTATACTCCTCTGATTCTTACATTCGTATTTAAGTGAATCTACTGAGTATATGACTCTTACTAGAATCTGCCTCTGATCCTTTTGGGAAATAGGGGGAAGATAAACCTAAATCAACAATAGGTCAGACTTGCAGCCTTCCTTCACAGCCTCTGGGAATCCAGCCCTATGTGGCTGTGTGTAGGTTCTTCTCATGGCTGTCCTCAGTACAGTACCACTGAGCCTCAGACTGGCTTCTGTCTGTACTATGGGCAGTGTGTACAGCTTTTGTTTTCTCCTCTGGCCAGTGTTCTTTCATTTAGAGAAGTCAGCCTACTGGATAGATTCTCTGATCGTTCCTGTTAATGTTTCAGATTCATTAAAATTGTTCCTTCTACTTTTTCTTTCCTGTTTATGGAATCACATTCGGGGTACTGTTTATTAACTGCCTGCTCTGCAGGTGTAGTGCCTGAGGGTGCGGTGCTGAATGCCTTAGAGTTTCTCCCCAAATTCTCACCACACTCCAATGAGGTCAGGAGACAATCCTTTTTTTTTTTTTTTAAAGATTTTATTTATTTGACAGAGAGAAACATAGCCAGAGAGGGAACACAAGCAGAGGGAGTGAGAGAGGGAGAAGCAGGCTTCCCGCTGAGCAGGGAGCCCGATGCGGGGCTCGATCCTGGGTCTCTGGGATCATGACCTGAGCCGAAGGCAGTCGCTTAACCAACTGAGCCACCCAGGCGCCCCATTAGGAGATTATTCTTATGCCCGTTTGACTTATGCCCCTTCACGGAAGTCAACACCTGTCATCATAAAGCTACTAAGTGGCAGAAGTAGGATTAGAACTCGGGTCTTTTTTTTTTTTTTTAAGATTTTATTTATTTGACAGAGAGAAACACAGCCAGAGAGGGAACACAAGCAGGGGGAGCGACAGAGGGCAAAGCAGGCTTCCCGCCGAGCAGGGAGTCCAGTGTGGGACTCGATCCCGGGTCTCCGGGATCATGACCTGAGCCGAAGGCAGTTGCTTAACCAACTGAGCCACCCAGGCGCCCCAAGAACTCGGGTCTTTTTTTAACTGCCTTTTTCCCTGCTCTGGTCTCCTGATGGCAGATCTCTCTGGAATATTACTCTTCTGCTTCATCGAGTGAAGTGAGTGAAGGGGACCCTGAAAAGTTTTGAGCTGTTTTCATCAGCCAGATTTCCACCCAACCTCATTGGACATCTTTATTATGCCCCCAAACAGGCACACAAACACACACTCCATTGCTCATTGTTTTACCAAATTTCAATGAGAAAACCACACAGGGTAGAATGAGGCTGCTTGTTGCAGAGCACTGACCTCATGTCTGCCTTTAAAGAAACCTGTAAGGAATCATGAATTCACTGAAGAAATACAAGTATGTGTGATTGACTCACTCCCTGCTGAGGTTGCATTCTTCCTTGATTGTCCCCCTCTGTCGTTATTTTTCATCAATGTCTGCATTGATTTTATTTTAAGTAGAATTAAAGAAAAAATTAAAATACCTCCATCCTGTTCTCCATGGGGAGCCACTCTTAGCACCTTGATTTTCTAGACTTTTTTCTATGCAGATACAAACACATGTCCCTATCTCCTCCATTTTTCTTGTAATGATAAGGGATTAAATTACATATACCATTCTGCACTTGTTTTTTAACTTAACCATGTGTCATTACTCTGATGAGAATTCTTCTGCACTCTTTTTAAAGGATGCGTAGTGGTTGCATTTTACACACAGCATTAACTAGTTCACAGTTGTTGAATGTGTTGGTTGTTGAAAGTTTTTCTCTTTTACTAACAGTGTCATGAGGCTCTTCATGGTTTGCTTCCAGTTCTGCTGGGAGTAGGAAGTGGTAGGCCAGGGTGGGGCGGGGGAGGGGGGGAGGACCGTAATTGGGAAACAAAGGAACAGGGGGAGCCTTAGCGTAGCTATTGCTGCTTGATTGTCTGGTGCTCATTTGCAACAAGGTGCTGCATGTGGCTGAGCTTCTTAGTGTCATGGACATTTTGGGGCCAGGCCAGCCATCTGCAGTCAACCCAAGTGACCCCACCACGACTGCTCAGATCCCAACTGCTTTACTCAGTCTATTGATTTCAATGTTAAATTCATCCCAAAACATCCTCATAGAAACTTTTGGAATGCTATTCGACCAAATATCTGGGCACCCTATGACCTAGTTAAGTTGACACATAAAATCGACCATCATAGTTTTATAGATCATTATAAGGATTTTAATTTTTGCTTGGAATGAAATGGGAAGTCACTAGAGGGCTTTGAGCTAGGGAGTGACATGATCTGAGTTAGGTTTTGAAAGGCTCATACTGGTTGCTATTTTGAGAATTCTGCTGTAGGAAGGCAAGGGTGGAAACGGTCCAGTGAGGAGCTGTTGCAGTTGTCCAGGTGTGGTGATGGCCTGGGTAGCTTAGTCATGGTGGAGTTGATAAGAAGTGGTTGAATTCTGGGTGTGTTTTGTAGATTTGCTGGATCGCCAGGATTTGCTGGCGGGTTGGTTGTGAATTAAGAAAGAGAGGATTCAAAAATGCCTTCAGGGTTTTTGGTCTGAGCACATGGAAGGATGGAAATGCTGTGGGAGGGCAAGTTGGGTATAAGTGAAGAACAAGTTTTCATACATGTTTATTTTGAGGTACTGTGAGATATCTCAGTGGGAAGGTCAAGTAGGCTGTTTGATCCATGAGTTTAGAGTTCAGAGTTCAGAGGACAGGTGTGCACCAGAGAAACCTGGGAGAGGGGAACCTATAGAGGAGGCTGTGAAATTAGGTGAGATTTATAGAGTAATGTAGATCATGAAGAGAAGGGGTTTAGTGGCTATGGCCTTGATGCTTCACTTCAAGATTTATGGGTCAGGGAGGTGAGGAGGAGCCAGCAAAGGAGACTGAGACTAAGTGGCCAGAGAACTATGAGGCCATGGGTCGGGGAAACCAAGCAAAGTGTTTTAAAGAGAGAATTATTGGCTATGCTGAACATGGCTGGTGAGTCCAGGGAGAAAAGGTCTGAGAATGATCGCTGGTTTTAGTGACCTGATTTATCCACCACTTACTCTGTAGGTATAAAGGAAAGCACAAAGGCTCTAGGGTTCAAATCCCTGTTCTGTCACTCTGGGTATGTCAGCTTGGGTCCTTTGAGAAGCAGATGCCAGGACAGAATCAGATGTGCAAGAGGTTTATGGGAGAAAATGCCCATGAAAAAGACAGTGCAGGTCTGCCACCAGTGAAGAAAGGAAGAGAGAGGGATTAGGTGGGAGGAGACACCCCCCTGCAGTGCACCTCTGAGAAAGTCACCCCAGCTGAAGGGCTGTTCCTGAGCAGATTGCCCGTTAAAGGAGCCCCTCTGTCAGGTATGGCCAGTGTCTAGCAGTCTGGGGAATGTGCCCACTGCTTAATTATTAGAAGCCTCAGCTTCCTTATCTGTAAAATGGGAATCATTTCTATGGTTGTGAGGAGAATGGGATATCATAGGTGGTGCGCTTAGTGTGGGGCTTAGCATGTCATAGGTACCTAATCAGTTTTAATTCCTTTATCTTAAAGTATTTGGCATTATCTAATTTTCCTGGTAAAAGAGTTTTTGGAAACATTCTTTTTCTGATTATTGGGAAGTAAAACCAATGATATGTTACTTCTGTTTAATGATTGCTCTTTTAGTTCTTAACTCTCTCCCTCTTCCTAACTCCCTCCCCCAACTTCATGTTCATTTTTTTTTTTTCTATCTTTTCCCCCATTTTTAGGGGTGGGAGGAGTTGAGTTATGATGTAATTATCTTGGAATTTCGGTTGCTCAGGAATTCTGTAGTTTGTTAGTGAGCATTCAGTTTATGGTTTGAATGTGAATTTTGGTGAATAAGACCTTCTTGAAGGTATATCCCAAATAAGAAAATCTGAGGGCCAGTCCTGGCTGTGGTGTGAGATTTGTTTTGTGTTTCTGGTGAGCAGAGGGACCTCGGCTCTTCTTAACACCCTCAGCCCACTGAGCTTGGCAAGGCCTCACAGTAGTCAGCTCCCAGTTTTCCTCCGGGCATTGTCTGGGATGACAGACCTTATGCCCAGGCTAAGCACCTTCCCTCAGACTTTGTTCTCAAGTTGATAGCATGGAGGAGAATTCTACTTAGGCTCCAGCCTGGGGTGTTTCACCAGATTCCGGTAAAAAGCCCTGCCTTACAGTTCTTCTAGCCTGAATTCCCTTTCCCAAGTGCTTTTCCCCCACCATATCCTGACAAATGGTTTCCCATGAAGGGTGACCAGGTTTTTTCTGGGGAGAGCAAGCTGGGTAAGACAAGGTAGGATGGTCCCCAGGCTAAGTTAACTCAGGGTGGGGGTGGGGGGCAGGGAGCCATTGCAGCCAGGGGGGGGGCAGCATGGAAAGCTGGGGGGCCAAAGTTACCAGCAGAAACACCATGACAGGGAAACCAATAGCGAGAGTTATGTGACCTAGTTATTTCAGTTGAGTGTCAGTGTCCTCATCTGCAGAATGGGATAATAGCCACATTTACTTTGGGGCAGATGTATTGGGAGAAACTCCTGAGACAGATAAAGGGGAGGTGGAGCAGGAAGAGACAGGGAGAGCTTTTGGACCGTGACATAGGCCTGACACCCGTGAAGAGAGGAAAGAAAGTCAGGCAGTGAGAATGAGTGGTAGGTTTTAAGTGGTTGCTGTCAGAGTAGCTGTTGTCGCAGAGCGTTCCTCTGACCTCCCCTGCGTGGTGATGGTGAGCCGTGGCGGGGAGCATTATCAGCAGTGCGGGTCCCCAAGGGAGGAAACAGGCGTGCCTCCTGTCCTGTGCTTTCCGTCCAGGAGACAAGCACTGTTCAATGACAAGAACTAGAGTGGCATAGGACCTTCTTAAACAACTTTATTGAGATATAATTCACCCACTTCAACTGTACAATTCAGTGGTTTTTGGTAAATTCAGAGAGTTATGCCACCATCACCACAATCAATTTTAGGACGTTTTCATCACCCCCAAAAGAAACTCTGTACCCGCTAGCAATCACTCACAGCTTTATCCTCTAACCGCCCTGCCCCACTTAGGATTGCTGTAGGCAACCACTAAGCTGCTTTATGTCTCTGGATTTCCCTGAAGAGCATTTCACAGAAGTGGAATCACACATCATGTGGTCTTTTGTGACTGGCTTTTCCCCTTAGCATAATGTTTTCATGGTCATCTGTGTTCCAGCATGTGTAAGTACTTCATTCTTTTTATTGCCAAATAATATTCCACTGTAGGGAATACCACATTTTATTTATCCATTCGTAAGTTGATGAACATTTGAGTTGTTCCCGCTTTTTTGCTGTCAGGAAGAACGCTGTTGCTGCGAAGGTCATTGCACACACTTTTGTGTAAACATATTTTCAGTTCTCTTGGGTATATACGAAGAGTGGAGTTCCTGGGTCAGATGACAGCTCTTTTTTAACTTTTGGAGGATCTGCCAAGCTTTTCTATGGGGGCTGCACCTCTTCTGTGTCCTTAGACAGTAACGTGTGAGGGTTCTAATTTCTCCGTCTCCTTGCCAACACTTGTTCTGGTTCGTTGTTAGCCACCATCCTAGTGAGAGTGCTGTGTTATCTCGTCACAGTTTGGATGTGTATTTCCCTCTTGACTGCTGATGCTGAGCTTCTTTTCACGGGCTTGTTTGGCATGTATCTTCAGAACAATGTCTATTGAAGCTCTTTACCCATTTTGTAATTGAGCTGTTTGCCCTTTTGTTGAGTTGTAGGAGTTCTTTTTATATTCTGGAGCTCGATTTCCAGATACATTATTTTCACCTCTTAATTGCAAAAAACGGTACACATTTAAAAAAAAATGGTATACATTTATTGCAGAAACTCAAATCTGACAGAAAAATAAAAAGGTTTTACTGTTCCCCATACTCTTCTGTGAAGTAATTTGATGAGTTTGGTGTATATCCTTCCAAATTGTAAAAGATGTATGTACAAACCTAATTGTGTGTGTGTATGTGTGTATTTAAGTTTACATAAATGGGATTGAATATCTTTTTTTCCTTTTTTTTTTTTACCATGCCTTCCTCGTGTACATCTCTTCATGGTGATCGCATTGTTTTGCCACTGCAGAGGTGGGTGTAATACACATAAGGAAACTGAGGCATCAGAAAGTTTAATTTGTTCAAGGTCACAGATTAGGAAGCAGAGGAGTCATTATTCAGATCTGTCTGCTTCTAGAACCCATGTTCTTGCCACGCTATCACGTTGCTCATCGGGCTGCCGACCTGGAGCCCGTCTCCCGCCTCTGTGGCCGCCTCGTCTAGCTGCTGTTGGGCCTTGTGGACCTTGTAGTCAAGCAGTGTGTCTGACATGTGCATTCCGGGAACACCTTTTTCTTATACAACCCACACATGAGCAGACCTTCAGCAGTCCCGGAAGGGAAAGATCAGAGAAGAAAGCCTAAGGACCTTATTTGGGCTGGGGCAGCCACACACTGCATTTGGGCAACTGCAGCTGCTTTTTCAGGTCTTGCCTTCTCACCGCCTGCCTGCCACCACTACTTGCTCAGGGCTGCTCATTCTGCTGGCTGGCTTCCAGTGCCTTGTTTCTTCCTGCCTTCCAGGCCCTCAAGGGCATCTGTGCACTGTCAGGGTGCTTGCCTCCTCCTCTGTGGCGTGGCTTCCCACCCAGCCTGCAGCTTTTCAGGCACACCTCCTATTTCAGGATCCATGTGTGTGAAACGGGGCCTCCCTCCCAGCACACAAGTTCTGGTTGAAACACATAAGAAAGTGCAATCAGGAATCAAGAGTGGAGAATGGACAGAGGAGAAAGTACCGCCAACACCTGTGCAGAAGCTATACCCCAGAGGACAGGCTCCTCTCCTCCCTGCTCCAGCTCTGTCCTTCCCACTTTGTGTCCTGCACCTGTCTACAGAGTATGACAGCTGACGGCTACAGGTTAGATCACTTTTCCATTATAGTCCTCTCTGGAGCCCCTTTTTCCTTTCTCCCCATTGCACTTACTTCTAGGGGAGCTGGGGGAGTAGTAATGAACTGTATATCTAAGCAGGCCTTAATGGAAGAGCAGTGCTGTTCTTATCACTTCTACTAGTAAGAAAAGCTGCTTCAGTTTGTCCAGCACCAACGAGGGAGGTCTAGAATGCAAGGGTCAGCTGCACAGGGCTCATACCCCAGGTCTACCAGGAACTTGTCATGTGGCCTTGGGCGGGTTACTTGATCTGTCTGAGCTTCCCTTTTCTTACCTGTGAAATCTGGGTAATAGTGTCACTTTGTCATAGGAGTGTTGTGAGGATTTATGGAGCTAGTGCATGGAGAGTGTGTCAGCTCAGGGCCTGACACGGGGAAAGTACTCTGCAAAAAATTAGGTGTCATTATTATTGTCGAAGGGGAGCAGATGCCATCCGAGTCAGATGTCTAGCCTATATGTCTAGCCCAACTATAGTTGGGCCCTTAGTGTGACAGTAACAGGATATGTCACTGTGGTGTTTTATTTTCTTCATGGCACTCACATTTCATTTTATCTATTTATGTGTTTCTCTCTTTCACTAGAACATGTATAGGCATTGCTTTGTCAGTTTCATTCATGGCAGTGTCCCTGGCCCTGGAATAGGGCTTTGTAGTGAGGGCAAAAATGCCATCAGTGTTTATGGGATAAATGAATATGAGCACTTACTGTATGCTCACTGCTATTTCAGGTGCTGTTTGTAGTCAGTCCTATATTCATAACAGTCCTTTGAGGTAGGTATATTATTTACCCCTCTTTAACAGCTGAAGAAACTGAGTCCTAGGGGAATGGGGTTCTTCGTGCCCCATGTCACATAGTTACTAAGTGGAAAAGCAGGCAGTCTTTCCCAGAGCCAGGGCTTGGACCCCGCTCTGCTGTGCTCTGTCTGTAGGACATGGCACCAGTATTTTTATTACTCATAGCATTGACAGCTTTTAAATAGTTAATATGTTCATAGGCAGAATTCTTTAACCATCTGCTCATTTGCTCCCAACACTCATTGTGTTAGAAACGTACATTTTTGTTACTCCCCCCTTCATTTGACAGTTGAGGAAATAATAACATAATGTTTATTTAGCGCATTACCGTGTGCCACATATTTATTAATGTTGAATCCTTACAACAGTCCCATTCAGTTAATGGTTTTATACACATTTGACAGTTGGGAAAACTGAGGCAAAGAGGTAAAATTACCTCTCCAGGGGCACACGGCTAAGACGTGAGAGACCCGAGCCTCCTCCAATGCCACCAGTCTGACTTCAGGGACTGTTCTTCTAAGTGCTTCACCAGATGTCTTCTCAGTTCAGAGAGGACAAGTTACTTGAGCCCACTCACCCCGCTGGCAGGCGGCAGAGCCAGGATTGGAAACCAAATCTGCCTTTATTACCAAACGTATGTTTTTTTGTCCTGTATGTGAGAGCTGAGGGAAGAGTGATCCGCACTCATCTGTGGGTGAGTTTCTGTCCTACTCAAGCAACAGGGAAGAAGTCAGCTGACTTAATCAAGGTCACTCTGCTAAGAATGTGGAGATGTGAGCCCTGACCTCAGCTTTCTTTATCTCTCTATCCTGCTGGGCTGTATTTCAGCATGGTATATCTGGCTTAGCCAGCCAGGCCTTTAAGCATCACAGGTCCGTCGTCTGAAAGTGGGTGGCCTGTCGTGTTCCCAGAGAGAACCAAAGTGACTATGGGTGCTAGAAGTCCCCCCAAAGTGCAGATATGATTTCCTTTGGGCGAAAAGGACACCTGATGTCTTTATGAGACGTGTGTATGGCAGGCTGGTGAGCCGGGGGTGGTGGGGTGAGGGAAGAGGGGAGGGGGAAATTGTATACCTAGAAGCATAGGAAGTCTGGCTGGACTACACAAACAAAAACATTTCCTTCGGGGCCAGTGGCCCCAGGGCAGCGGGCAGCGCCCACCAGCGAACAATGAGGTCGGGCATGTGTCTGCGGCTGATTGCAGGCTGATGCTCCTTGGGTGGGGGGTGGGGGGAAGTCTCCCAGAAGCCGGTGAGGCCCTGAGGTTTGTCTTCTTGGAGCTGTCAGAGATGTGTTTTGATGGGACGTTCGCTCGAAATGCAGCTTTCTTCTCCCTCCGCCTGTCGCCCTCAGCTGCTGGAGGACAACCTGTGCCTCCCACCGCCCCCACTGCCTGCTCTCCTCTGTTCCCATTCTTCCCCTCTTTACTCACCATCCACTCAGCAGCCCAAACTCAAGCCACTAAATCCTTTGGATGGTTTTCTCCGTCGCTGTTTGCTTCCTGTTAGTATCCCCAAGCCCCAGAGAGTCTTTGGTAAGAGGAAGTGTGCAGCCCCCGCGACTGAGCTGCTGCAGCGCACAGCCGTGGCCGCGTGCCAGGCCCCTGCTACCACCGTCTCACTTACTCCTGGTTCTGCGCTCTTGGGAACATTCTTCCTGCCACTATCTACACGAAGAACCAGTTTAGAGAACTTGAATAGCATGCTTACGGTTCTGAAGCTAAGAAGTAGCAGAGTGGGGGGATTCTAACTCAGGTCTTCTTGGCTTTGAAGCGTGTTTTTTCCACCTTTTAACGTCCCATCTAAGTAATCAAGGATCCTTTTGAAGTCGAGTGTGTGACCTGTCATAACTGGGTTTTACTGTAACTGCCCACGCTGAGCATAGTTTCCCCTGGTACACACCTGGTGAATAGCTTTGTACATGTGTCTCGTTCTCAGTGAAGCAATAGGAAGTGTCATTGCAGTCTGGGGCATTCTCTGCTGTGTGAGTTACCATCAGGCCATGCCCTCTGCTTATTGTTCCTGGGAACATGCTCAAGGAATTTTGCAGGAAGGCCCCCATCCAGGATGTTACTGGAAGACCTGCCTGGTGGAGTATGTACAAACAAAGTGTGACCCTGCCAGCTCAGCCAAACCCCCTGCCTTATGCCGGGAGGCTCTCTGACCCTAGCGGAAAAGGCTGCTGTCTTCATCATCCAGCCAAGAAGCTGTTACAGGGCGGTTCCACGGCTCCCCATCTGCCCGCCTAGGGGCTCTTGGGTAGACTTTTGCTGGGAGCTTAGATCTCCTTTGTATGTTGCTATCTACACAAAATACAAATCTAACCATGTTTCCTGGACCTCACTCAGACTCATGAGACTCCCATGTTGTTCTTAGGAATAATCTGCTAGGACTGTCTTCAACTTTTTTTTTATCATGGTAAGATATACATAAAAAATTAACTGTTATTTAAAAATGTGTAGTTCGTGGTATTAAGTACATTTACGTTGTTGTGCAACCATCTCCAGAACCCTTTTTCATTTTGCAAAACTAAAAGTCCATACCCATTAAAGAGTAACTTCCCATTCCCTTAACCCCCACAATGAGCCCCCAGAACTTGCTATTCTACTTTCTGTCTCTATGAATTTGACTATTCTAGGAACCTCGCAGAAAATGCAATCATGCTATCTTTGTCCTTTTGAGTCTGGGTTATCTCATTTAGCATGATGTTTTTAGGATTCATTGATGCTGTCACATGTGTCAGATTTCCTGCCCATTCCAGACTGAATGCACTTGTACTGTGTGCATATACCACCTGTGTGTCCCTTCACTTGTCGATGGACCCATGAAGCCTTGGGGTGATGCGGAAGGTCTTGTGTGCGTACTCTTGTGCATGCCAGGCTCGCCAGCCTCCTCCGGTGACATTGACTTTCTGCTCTTCTGTCCTCATCCTCACTGCCTTTTTCAGTCCTTCAGAGAGCAGTACCCACCTTCCGACCAGGAAAGATGCCTTTGCTTTACATAGACCATTCCCATGGGCGGAAATGATATTCCCCAGCCCCTTCAGTGTTATACAGCTTTTTTTTGTTTTTTTAATGTATGCCCTCTTCTTCTTTTTTAAGATTTATTTATTTGACAGAGAGAGAGCGAGAGAGCACAAGCAGAGGGAACGGCAGAGAGGGAGGCAGAAGCAGGCTCCTCACTGAGCAGGGAGTCAATGCAGGGCTCGATCCCAGGACTCTAGGATCATGACCTGGGCCAAAGGCAGTTGCTTAACCAGTTGCGCCACCCAGGAGCCCCACCACTCTTACACATCTTCATTTAAATATCTCTTAGTTTAAATGTCCCCACACTTTGTTCCTGAAATCCCACAGGGGACCTCGGTCAGACTGCCCTTCCCTGCTAATTATTTTCATAGAACTCTGTATGTCTTTATTGTGCTTCTTAGAACTGTAACTTACTGATCAATTGTACATTTGTTTGTTTAATGCTGGCCTTCTTTGCCAGACAGTAAACTCATGTGTTTAATGCCACATCCCTCATGTCTGGCATCTGGGCTGGCACATAACATGTGCCCAGTAAACAGCTGGTGAATGAAACTATAAACTAAATGTGAATGAATTAGTACCGAAAAGAGAAAATTTCAGGGCATGTACCAGGAGCATTTGGATTATAAAATATATACAAGTTGCTAAATTACTAGTAGAATCTCAAAAAGTCATGTTGCTGAAGCATCGATTGTTTGTCCTGTCATTTTTCTGTTGATAAAAACCTCCAAGAATAAACTCTTCATTACATGAAGATGCCTCAGTGAGTGCTGACACACGAGCAGTGGCAGCGAAGACAGCTGACATTTTCTGAGTGTTTATTCTCTACCAGGCTTTGCACTATGTATGTTCCACATAGTCTCTTATGGAACCCTCACAAGAACTCTGAAAGGTAGATGCTGGGTTTTTTTTGTTTTTGTTTTTGTTTTTTTAAAGATTTTATTTATTTGATAAGAGAGAAACACAGTGAGAGAGGGAGCACAAGCAGGGGGAGTGAGAGAGGGAGAAGCAGGGAGCCCAATGTGGGGCTCGATCCCGGGTCTCCGGGATCATGACCTGAGCCGAAGGCAGTTGCCTAACCAACTGAGCCACCCAGGTGCCCCTGGGGTTTTTTGTTTGTTTCTCTTTACAGATGAGAAGACCAAGGCCCAGAGTAACTTGCTTGAGGTCCCTCAGCCAGCAGTTGTAGGCCCAGAAGTAGAGGGGAGTCAGGGTGGACTAAGCTTTGTGAACCCGGGGTAGACTACCACCTCTCCCTGAGTGCCCTTCCCCTCATTAACGGGAAGAGCTCTCTTTTCGTTTGTTTTAATACATTTTTAAATGGAGCCTCTGCCCTGGTTTTCTTTAAAACCAGAGATTGTGGCAAAAGAAGAATTTGAAAACTCCAGGCCTGCAGAACAAATCTGACCGCTGCAGCCTCCTGCCCTCCTCCATTGGCTCTCCCACTGCACTTCTGCCTCTTCTGCCTGAAAGGCCCTGTCCGCTCCTGCAGCAGACCAAAATGCTTCCAAAGCATTTTCCAAATCTAGAGGCAGAATGACTTGTACTTTTCTACTTGCCCCTCCTGCACAAGGCCCATCCCTCTGCCCTAGCAGGACTCACGTTCTTTCTAAGTAGTGGCTGACGAGTTTGTCTCCAACACTGGGCTGAGCCTCTGGGGAGGTTGGACCAGACCTGCCTTCTCTCCGGAGCTCCTCGGCCCAGCCCGGGATCTGGCACAGAAGTCAGGGGCCTTGGCCAATGCTTGATGAATGAATGCCTGCCAAGTGCAAAGTGGGTGCTCAGAACCAACCAGCTGAGTGCAGAAGCCTGAGAACAAACTAGCATGTACCCAGCGAACCCCATGAATGCGAGATGGAGATGATCAGATGTATTAATCACTGGTTTGGAAAGGAATTAAAATATTTCCATAATATAGTATGTTTCTTTTCTAAAACAGCTGTGCCCACATTGTTTCATGAGGAAGTAATTAGGTGTATTTGATTAAAACGTTCATAATCGTTATCATTTATTCAAGGCTACTATATGCTGCTGCCTTTATTGGACCTTGATATGTGTGTTGTGTCCGCTTCTCCCCGTCACCCTGTGAGGTGTTTTTATTGTCTTCATTTTAGAGATGAGGCATCTGAGGCTCAGAGACAAGAAGAGCTTGCCCGAGCATACTCAGCTTCTGGGTGATAGACATGGGAACGCAGCAGGTCTGGCTGACTTCACGCCAGTGCCTTCCCATCAGCCCAGCTGCTTCTGAACTTGATTTTGAGAGGCCTTTCAGCCCAACACCCTGAACTGGCATGCATATTCCCTTCCCCTCAGCCCTCCCTGTGCCCACCTCTGCCCCCGCATTCTGCTCTCCATTCCTTAGATTACTGCCCCTGTACCTGCATCCTGAAAACAAAGTGTTCTTGTCACTCTCAATAATTGGATACTATTACGTGTGGAAATTGGTGTTAATGATATACTAATGTCACATTTATATTAATAAATAGAAAATAATATGTTGTGTTAAAGCCAAATTACATATATTATCATTTTGTTTTCTTTATACAGCCTTTTACTCCTAAGGTTCCTTTGAGTCCCAGTGTATATATATTTTAAAAGATACAGGTTTTTTTCCCTGTAAAATGTAAATGTAACTATGTAGTGAAAGGAAGTTCCTTAGATAAAATTTTTTATTAAGGGTTGTCTAAACAGTGGGATACCTATTTCAAATTATATATGAAATAGTAGATTGAAATAGCCCTCTTTAGAGAAGTTTCAGAGGTTTCTTACAGACTTAGATTCATTTATTTTCTGCCCCTCCTAGTATTTCAGCGGGATTAAGTTTTTTGAATCAGTGCATCAAGTTTTAATTTTCCTGTTCCTTCCTTATACTGACATATGCTTTGGCAGAACTAAAAAGAGACCTAAACATGTCAGCATGATTTTTGTTCAATGAATTAAAAACCGTAAAAGTAACAAGATCTGATCCAAATCCCTAAACTCCTGACATGGTGGTTTTGTCCTTTTCAATCCCAAGATTCATATTACTGACTTTGAAAAGCTTTCTGCCTGGAAGCAGAAGTGATGGCAGCAGTGCAAAATTTATTTGAAATAGATTACAAGGGGTGGGCAGCACAGACGAGGCGAAAACGTACAGGCCAGAGATCTGGATTTGAATCCCAGTCCTGCCACTCCGGCCCCTGCGCAAGTTGCTCAGCATCTGTGCGCCTCAGTTTCTGCATTGGAAGATGGGGGGGGGTGAGAATCTAGCTGGAATAGTTGTTGTGAGGGTCTGTGAGGTGTGGTACTTACAGTACTCACCTGGCAGAAATGGGCTTCATAATGGCAGTAATCAGGATCATTTCTATTTTGAGGATACCTTCAAATAGCTGAATCCAGAAGGATTGATTTATAATGCAGCCGGCCGCTTTGTCTTCAGAGCTCATCTTTTCTCAAAATTCTTTAATTTTTTTTTCTGTCAAGGGGAAAAATAGCAGGTAGATGCCACTGAATCTTTTATCACCTGCTTGTCACTGCTTCACTTGGAACATATACCCAGAACATGGGCTCGTCCTTACCAAGCAAGAAGCACACTGATTTGAGAGTCAGGAACCATGTGCCAGTGATGTCCATTTCGGGACCCAGGGGGCAGAGGAATTTTGTCTGAGACCGTTGGTGTTTGAGACAGGTCAGCCTGAGTTTGGCCCAAACTTCTTGGGCTTCGTTTTCTTCATTTGAAAAATCTAGCTCAAGATCTTGCAAGACCCTCCGCGATAGAACTTTCCAGCCTCTTTTCTTGTTACTCTGTTATTATCTGTGCTCCAATAATTCCTCAAATGAAACATGGTCTCTTTGCACCTTCAAGCCTTTGTACTGCCCTTTCTTCCTCCTGGAAGGCCCCCTTGCTGTGCCAGCATGGGCAGCCTGACCTCATTCTTCAGCTCCTAGTGTGTGAGTCAGGATGGGATGGGTTATGCTGTAGTAACAGGCAACCCCCAAGTCTCCATGGCTTAGCACAGCAGTCTGCTTCTTGCCCCGGCTGTATGATGTGCGCTTTTGATCGTGGTCACTTGGGGACCCAGGCTGATGGAGCTCCACCTCTGCTTGTATTGGCGGCGAACAGGCACAGATGTGCTAGAGCCCACACTTGGCTCCTAACGCTTCTGCCCCGAGGGGACCCCTCTCATTTCTGCTCATGTTTCATTGACCATTGCAAGTCGTGGTGCCGCACCAAACTTCAGAGGGGAGAGGAAAGATGCCTTCCTACTGGAAAAGACTAAGAACCAGAACACTAGTGAGCAGACCCGAAGACTCCTGCATTTAGGGCTTTTTTCTTCAGGAGAGTTCCTTTACTTGCCGCCTGCCCGACAACTTGGGACAGTTGGGAGCTGCCTTAGTGTTCCTGTGGCTTCCCTCCCCACAGCACATCCCACCTGCCCATTGTAAGTGCCTCTTTACTTGCCCCTCTCCCTAATCTAAGCTCCCACGGTCAGTGTGCACCATAGTACCCTTGTGCCCAGCCCCAGTTGGGGTAGGTGCGTCGTCCTCACTGTGTACAGGACAAAGGAACAAAGGCAGAGCAAACTCAAAGGGTTACTTTGCTGGGTAGTTGTGATGAGTAAGAGTAAAATAATAAGTGCCTTGGGTAGTTGTAAGGGCCACCTTAGAAAGTGCTTGTGGCAGGGGTTTGTAGGAGGCCTTCGAAGTGATTCATAAGCACTTTGCTATAATCATTAGTAAGATTCTGAAAATTGCAACTTCACTTGTTTCAGGTGATTTCGAGATTGAATGGTGTAATTTCTGTAGCATTCATTTGTGCTGCATCTTCAGTGGGAGAGAATAGGGTAGAATTGCTCCTTTTCGTTGAGCCCTTCACATGGATCGGGGTCAGTGCTAAACAGTTCATGTGCACTGTCTCTTACCACCTTCACACCATCCCCGTCTTACAGGTGGGAACTCTGAGGAGACAAGTAAGTGGTGTGGCCAGGGTGTGCTGGCTAAAGCTTTTCAGTGGTCCCCTTACTGGCTGTCCTCACCCAACTCTGTAGGAACTTCACTGGGCCCCGAGCACACCACCTCGACATGCTTCGGGAATGGAGAGGAGAGCTACTACCTGCTGAGTTAGTGGACAGAGTGGTATTAAATTCTCAGCTAGCAGCTAAGTGTGGGATGATTTTGCTGAATGTTTTTTTTTGTTTTGTTGTGTTGTGTTTTGCTTTTTAATCAGAGTAACCAGGGAGCACAGGGAAATGCTGGTGAAACTGGCCAAACAGAACACCAACAAGGCCAAGGATTCCTTACGGAGAGTTCGTGCCAATGCAGTGAATCAGCTGAAGAAGTCCAAGGACAAGGTCTCGGAGGACACCATTAGGCTCATAGAGAAACAGGTACTGTTGCCAACAGATGCTGTGCTCCTGGGCCTGACCCAGGGAACCACCTGCTCGTGTCTGGAGACAGGAGGACTAAAACAGAATACCGCTGATTCGTTCCTTGACATGATGAGGACTGGCTGAGTCTCTCTTCTGGGCTTAGCCCTGGGAATGTGGAGAAAGAGAAGATGCTGTTGGCTCTTCGCTGGGCTCCAGGCTCCGTGCTGAACACTTGCTATCATTTCATTTATCCTTGTTGCTACAGAGCTGTGAAGGAGGTCCTGAGGAAACTGAGGTTCAGAGCAGCTAAATAACTTGCTCAAAGTCACATGTTGGTCCATGAGAAATGGATCCCAGGACAGGCAGACTAAGTACGGAGCTGGATGCTAATGCTGTGTGTGTGTGTGTGTGTTCACTTGTCTGAGTGCTGGCAAGTGAACACTTAGCGGTGTTCTTACTGCGCCGAGTAGTAGCACTTGAACAAACTGCAGTGAAGTCGGGAGTGGGGACAGGTAGGATAACAAGCGCAGAGGTGTGCTATGTAAAAGAACGGTATGCGGGTGGGTAATTGCTGCGTAAGAATAGCTCAGGCTCAGGAGTGGACAGATACAGCAGCCAACCAGGTTGGTCCGAGCAGGGCTTGGAGACCAGGCTGAGCGGCTTGACCTCCAGCCTGTCCAGACACGCCCACACTGGCCGTGTGGCTCTCTCGGTCTTCTGTGGCCACACTACTGCTGCATGACAGACCCCCTTACAGCTCAGTGATTTACAGTATCAGGCTGTATTTCTTAGTCTCATTTCTGTGGGTCAGCTGAGGAGTCGCTCTTCTAGGCTGGGCTCAGTGGGCTTGGCTCCAGATGTTGGATCGGGTTTAAGTCCGCTTTATCTATTTATCTATCTCTTAATCTTCTGGAGTCAACAGGCTTCCCAGGACATCTTATTGTATCTTATCTTTTTTTTTTTTTTTTAGGTTTTATTTATTTATTTGTTAGAGAGAGAGGGAGCACAAGCATAGGTAGAGGCAGGCAGAGGGAGAAACAGGCTCTCCACTGAACAAAGAGCCTGATGGCGGGGCTCGATCCCAGGACTCTGGGATCATGACCCAAGCTGAAGCCACATGTTTAACCGACCGAGCCACCCAGGCGCCCGCCCCCCCCCCAGGACAGCTTCCCAGCAGCAGATGCCAAGAGCATAAGCCCAACCACTCAAGTTCATTTGAAGCACCTGCTCTTGGTACGTCCCACTGGCCAAGTGGGGGTCTGGGGGACGCATGAGGATTTGTTGAACAATAATTGACTCTGCCACAGCATCATGATCACTTAAGGAGCTTATAAAAATACAGGTTTCTGGGGCCCCAAGCCCAGATCGAGTCAGTGAGTGGGCCTGCAGATCTGTACTTTTTTTTTCTTTTTCTTTTTCTTTTTTTTAGATCTGTGTTTTTAAATGTTCCCCAGGTGATACTGGTACAATAAGTCTCTGGAAAGATTTTTTTTTTTTCCCAGACAGTGGGGAGATCACATCTGTGTTTATGAAAGATGATTATGGTGGCTGAGTAGAAAACAGATTGTAAGGATCAAGAAAGGAGGCAGGGAGGCCAGGGAGGCTGTTGTGGAAATCCATCCAGGAAATGGAAGCCTGAACCTGAGTGGTACCAGTGGAATTAAGATAGGAAGATGAATTTACCAGTATTTAGGAGACAGAATAATGTTTAGCATAATATGAAGGGCTTTGCCCAAAGCCTCTGCATCCCCCACAAAAGCATTATTGTCGGAAGACTGAGCATGAGTGTGGGCAGGATGAGAAGTTAGGAGGCAGGGAGCATGAGCGCTGTTAGAGGGACATCTGCAGGAGGCCATAAATTGACTAACTGCTCCCCTTCTCCTGGACCAGCAGTTAGAATGCCAGTTGTAGGCTAGCCCTAACAATCACCTAGGAAAAAATTTTATATGGATGCCTGGGCTGTGCTCCTGCATCTACTGATTTTTAGTAGGTCTCTCCAGGAGTATATATTTTTAAAAAGCTCCCCAGATAATTCTGCAAAAGCAGACACAGATGGTAATTTGGGACCTAGAAGCTTTCTAGTGTGTCCCTGTGATGGTACCAAAGTTAGATCAGGTTTGTTCTGCACTTGATGTCCTATGACCTTGGGGACGTTACCTGGCTTCTTAGAGTCTGTCTGTTCTATAAAAAGGGATTTGTAATTCTTACTGTAAAGAGTTGCCCTGGACATGCTAGAGGCACCATTAGAGTGTCTGACACGTGAACCCTCGGAGCTCCCTTCTTACCTTCCTTGTGCCCTCCTCTTGTCCTGCATCAGCTAAAAGAGGTTCCTGTATTAGGCTGGCCTTTTCTGAGCACCAGTCAGGCCTTGTAGAGTCTGCCCTTGGTCCCAGCTGGGCCTGCTCCTGGTCCATCCCCAGGAGATTGCGTCGGTGCAGTCAACACTTGACCTTCCCCTTGCTGCTTCTTAGTAAGCCCCTTGACCCCAGGAAAGGGCCAGGCACTCCTCACTCAGCAAGACTGGGCCTCTGCCTCAGGGACCAGGGCCCATGTTCCCCGAAAAAGGAAGAATGATCAGAGAAGCAGTACTCTTGATCAAACCCACTTGACCAAGACATTGCCAGACGAGTTCACTTCAGCACCTCGCTTTTCACCTTCCTCTTCAGATTAGATTTGTTTTTTTCAATGCTTATTACTGTCGATTGTTGTTTTTCAAAATGAAATAACTTTATTAGTTTTTTCTGATACTAAGCTATCCATGTTACTGTGAATTTTTTTTGATTAAGAAGGAAGTAATTGCAGTTTCATCACCCAGAGATGACCATTGTTCACATTCTAGTGCAGATCTGCACGCGATCTCTGTTAGGACATGTGTAATATTACATGAGAAGAGATCACAGTGTGTATATAGAACATGTCAGTAATCTTTGTTATTTAAGATATTATTATTTAAAAATGCATTCTTGGGGCGCCTGGGTGGCTCAGTTGGTTGAGCGACTGCCTTCGGCTCAGGTCATGATCCTGGAGACCCCGGATCGAGCCCCACATTGGGCTCCCTGCTCAGCGGGAAGCCTGCTTCTCCCTCTCTTGCTCCCCCTGCTTGTGTTCCCTCTCTGGCTGTGTTTCTCTCTGTCAAATAAATAAAATCTTTAAAAAATAAAAAAAAAAAATAAATAAAAATGGATTCTTACCATTACTGTTAATAACTGCCTTTACTGTCATATGATTAAAGGTGGAGTGAGAAAAATCTTCAGGAGACAGCCTTGTATTACTTATGCACTTTATTTTGTTATTTTTCCCTGCCAGAAGGCACTAACTTGGAATTTTGGGTATGTGGTTTTTGGTTTTGTTTTTTAAATAAGCAAGGCAGGAGACTGATTGTTGTTTTATCAAAGTTTTTAAAAATTTATCTGTTTACTTTGTTCCTGATTATCCAAGTAACATGCTTACTGTAGAAAATGTAGAGAGTTCAGAAGACTGTTTTTAAAAAAATGGGGAAAAATTCACACCATAAATAACATCGCAGAAGCAACTGCTCTTAATGTTTTGGAGTATTTCCGCTTTTCTTCCTTTTTTTTTAACTACATAATTTTTAACATGACTGAATATGTAGTATGCATATGGTTTTGTACTCAGCTTCTTATTTTCTCATTGGCATTAAAACCATTAGTATTTTCTTGTGTCTTAAAAATCTATCTGTAAACAGCCTTTTCTGATGGTTAAATATAGTCTGTCCTGTGGGTCCACTGTAATTCCCTTTCATAAGTCTCTTGTTGGACATTTAGTTTGTTTAAACTTTCTTGTTATAAATAAGGTTGCAGTGAATATTTTTATACATAAATCTTTGTTGAGATCATTTCCCTAGGATAGAATCCCAACTGTGGAATTGTTGCACAAGGGGAGCGCATATTCTTAAGATTCTTGGTATGTAGTGCCTAAGTCACTTGCAGGGGTTTTTAGAATATGTGTATTTTTTTAAAATTTTGCCTTTCTAACCCCTAACATTTGAACCCAGAATTTTTAATGTGAGCTTGAAGTGCTGCTGATCTTTCAAGTATTGCTTTTACTTCTACACCCCACAGAAAAGATTGTTACTTTTTGTATAAATCTATACAACTTTTCTAAAGGATAATATAGCAGCATATACCAAAATTCATACATTTCTGACTCAGAGGCTTAAGAATTTATCCAAAATAATTGTCAAGAATCTTACCTACAGAGGTATCTGTTGATGTATTATATATAATGGTGAAAATTAAAAACTGCCTAAATTTCTGACAGTGGGAAAATAGTTTTACATTCATTTACTGAAATCCATATAGATAGTTTAAAAAATATTTTGCTGGGGCGCCTGGGTTGCACAGTCAGTTAAGCATCTGGTTCTTGGTTTTGGCTCAGGTCGTGATCTGAAGGTTATGAGATCAAGCCCCATGTTGGGCTCTGCACTCAACATGAAGCCTGCTTGAGACTGTCTCCCTCTCCCTCTGTACCTCCCCTCTGTGCTCTCTCCCTCTCTCTCATATCTTTAAAAAAATATTTTTTTGCAGGGGCGCCTGGGTGGCTCAGTTGGTTTAAGCATCTGCCTTCAGCTCAGGTCATGATCTCGGGTCCTAGGATTGAGCCCCATGTCTCAGTCCCTGCTCAGCAAGTAGTCTGCTTCTCCCTCTCTGTCAGCTCCCCACTCATACTCACTTGCACTCTCTGTCTCTCAAATAAATAAATAAAAATCTTTAAAAATATATTTTGCAGACATGGTAAATCTTTTGGAATTAACTGTTTTAAGGTAGCTTACACAACAGTATTACAATATGATTCCATTTTTATAATGAACATTTTCATGTACATAAAACGATTGGCAGCTTAGGAGTGCCTGGCTGGCTCAGTCAGTAGAGCACATGATCTTGGGGCTGTGAGTTCGAGCCCTGCGTTGATCGACTTGAGAATGTTAATGGTGGTCATTTCAGGCAATGGGATTATGAACAATTCCAATATTATTCTTTGTGGGATTTCTTTTTAATGTTCCCAAATTCTCTTGAGGTCAGATTTTTAAAAAACTATATTATAAAAATGTTTCTTCTTTGGTGCATAAAAACGAAAGGATTGAGTTATAGGTTCTATCCCTATAGTCACATCCGACCCCCCAACACAAACACCCTCAACTTCCCAGCCCGCAGCCGAGACCAGCTCTGCTGAAGAAGGACCAGGTTGCCCACTCGGCACTCTGACATTTGCAGGTCTGCTGTTTCACCTTTGCTTCAGTTTACTATAAATGGACCTGCTGAGCACTGAGGCGCTTGGCAGAAACCACCAGTAAATCTGGCCAAGATCCTTTCACTGCCTCCTTTTTCTGAGAAACGGTGCCGCTCTGCAGTGGAGCTGGGTGCTGGTGGGCTGACGGAGGGAAGAGGGAAGGGCTTCTGGCGGTCACGCAAGCAGGCTGGGGGGCTGGGCTGCATGAGGCAGTGGGTGTTCCGAGCCAGGCCTCAGGAAGGTGAACTTGCTACCCGCCCGCCCCAGGGGTGCACCGGGTGCTCCGGCCCCCCTTCCTGTCTCCGCCTTTCACTTAACCTGAATGAGAGGGGAGTGACTGCGGTGATGATGACGGCGATGGTGATGATATGGTCTTTATGAGGCAGCAGGTGAAAATGGAAAGGGCCCTTGCCGTGGAGTCAGGCAGGCCTGACTGGTTCAAATCCCAGCTCTTTGTCTTCTCGGCTGTGAAGGTGAGCAAATGGCTTCACCCTTTTGAGCTTCTGTCTCCTCATCTGTCGAGTGGGAGGAGGGATCTTCATCTTACGGGTTTGGTGTGAGGACCATATGACACACATACTTCAAAGTGGCCGGGTGGTTGCTGGTCCTCAGTAATTATCCATTACTGGACATGTAATGCCCCATTCCCTTCCCCACCCCTTGACTTTGAATATGGGGCTGGGATTGACCATTGGAATGACCCTCGCACAGCTTGCCTGGTGTGAGGAGGGACTAGGCCAGGTGCTGGGGATGCCTCACAGGCAGCAGCAGCACCAAACTGGCACTCGGGGTGGGTGAGTTCCTGGCTCAGTCACACTACTGACTTTCTAATGTGACCTTGGACAGATTAGTTAACATTTACGCCTTGGTTTATTCCTCCGTAAAATGGGGAGAATACCCATCCCACCTGCCTTATAGAAGTTTTGTATGGTGGTTGGATTTGGACAAAACCCCTTTGCATACCATGTACGACTATGCAACTATCAGGTGAAATAGTCAGATATTCACAATTTTTTAAAGGGACATAGTAACAGCATTTCATAGGTTTTGAGGATTATGTGCATAATGCATATGAAGTTTTTAGCCTAGTGCCCGGCATGTAGTATCACTCGGTAAGAGGGAGCTGTTGATGTTGTTGTCATTGTTGTTAATTATTTTATTTTATTTTATTTTTTTAAAGATTTTCCATTTATTTTAAAGGGAGAGGGAGGGAGTGCATTTGCGAGCAGGGGGAGGGGCAGAGGGAGAAAGAGACTCTCAAGCAGACTCCTCGCTGAGTGCAGAGCCTGAGTTGGGGCTTGAATCATGACCCTGAGATCATGACCTGAGCCAAAATCAAGAATCAGATGTTCAACCGACTGAGCTACCCTCGCACCCCCGGTCAATCATCATTCTTTAAGAAGTCTGATAAAGATAGAAAAGGTGAACTTGTAGGCAGACTGTCCTCAAGGGCACTGTGTGCCTATAATTTGGTAGAAAGTGAATATTTTCATTAATTGATTAATTTGAAAAGAAGTCAGGAAGTGATAATAAAATCAGAGTAGCACAAGCAGCATTTGCATAGCAAATAACCAGTTTAAACCATGCTTGCATATTCATGGCCCAATCGCACAACTACTCTGAGGAAGGGACCAACGTCCCCATTTGATAGATGAGGAAACTGAAATTCAGTTAACTTACGCATTGTCACTCCACTGAGAATTTAACAGAGCACCCATATTATCTCACTGTTATCTAGGTACTCGTCCTCTCCCCAGTCCCCATTCCTGTTTCCACATTGCCCTTGTGCCATTTTTCCAGAGTTGGCTTGCTGGTTGGCGTGAGTGCTGTTGGGCATCATGCAAGGCAGCTGCTCTGGCCGGGGGCGGCAGTGTCTGAAGAGTCTGTGGCTGCGTGAGGAGGGACCGAGCAGCCTTTCCCTGCCCGGCCGCTCTTCCAGCATGTCCAGCAGCCCCCGAAGTTAACTTTGTTAACTGAATTATATCTTGTTTTAATTGGCCTTTCTTCAGTGTCTGTTGAATTTTCCGTGCTTGTTAACCAGATGTATTTCTTCTTTTTAAAAGACTTCTTTTTCTTTTTTTTTTTTTTTCCTGCTTAACTACTGGGATCTTGATAGTCCTATCAGTTTGTATGAGGGCTTTATACCGCAGAGTGTCTGAGGTGTAGGAAATTCTAGAGGGTCATTAAGTGACCAATAAGACTGACTTCTTTGTATTCTGTAATAATAGTTAAGAATTTTGGGCTATAGGGGCGCCTGGGTGGCTCAGTGGTTAAGCCTCTGACTTCAGCTCAGGTCATGATCCCGGAGTCCCGAGATTGAGCCCCGCATCGGGCTGCCTGCTTTCCCTCCCGCTACTTGTGTTTCCTCTCTAGCTGTGTTTCTCTCTGTCAAATAAATAAAATCTTAAAAAAAAAAAAAAAAAAAAAAGAATTTTGGCCTATGGGATCAGTCTACTGGGGATTAAATTTTATCATTGCTGCTGACAGGTGATCTAACTGCCTCAGTTTCCTCATCTGTGAAATGGGGATAATGATAGTATCTATCTCATAGGGGTGCTGGTGGGAATCAGTAAGAGCGTGTATATAAAGTTCTAGTGCCTGGCTTGGATTAAACAATGTGAGATTTTGTCACCGTCACCGTCATATTTCCCAGATAAGTTTTACATCCTTTTAGAATGTTTGTCCCGCTGCCCTTCCCCAGCCCCACTTACCAGGCTGTCTCATTTTGTGTTCGTGTAGATCAGCCAAATGGCCGACGACACCATTGCAGAGCTGGACAGGCATCTGGCAGTGAAGACCAAAGAACTCCTTGGATGAGAGTCTACCCGGAGCAGCAGTGCCCAGAGCCCAGTTTCTGGTGGATCCCATGGGTGGCAAATTGGCTCCTCTCTTCTCTGTCTACACAGAAGACTGTTACCATGCAGTTGCCGGTGTTTGTGAGGCTCAGCCTTCTAGCGGGACACCCAGACTTGTGCGTTCTCTTCCTCCTGTTCCCTGTCCACCCCATTCTGCTCTGGCCTTCCCCCTTGGGTGGCCCTCAGACAGTATCTGCTGTGATGGATGGCTTCTTCTTAGGGCATTTGCCCTGATCGTGACATTGCCAAGCGACTAGGACTGTTGGCACCATCTGTTTCTCATCTTGGGAGCCTCCTTTTTGGTTAGTTGGGCCCCATCCCCGGCTTTGAACTCTGGGCTGATGTGGGCCCTTCACCTGTGACTGGATCCCTTTGCTAGAGGCCCATTTTTACCGAATAGTAAAATCAAAATAAATTGGGAAGAATAATCACCACAAAGTCAGTCTGGATTCATGTTCTCTAAGGACTTGTATGTAAAGCCACCAGAACAGTACTGTTGCCTCTGAGTCATCCTCACACATGCTCTTTCCTCTGCCTGGACCATGCTGCCCCTGCTGACCTACCTCGCCAGTCTCGTTCATCTTTCGGGCCTCAGCTTGGGTACCACCTTTCTGGGAAGTCTTCCCTTTCCTCCCTAGGGACTCCTATTATCAGCTGTCAGCAGTGTCCACTGCTTTTACCTGACCCTTTACTAGTCTTTGGGATAATTAGTCTATATATCTTTATTTTCCTCAGAACTTGGCATAATGCCTGGAACATAGTAGGCATTCAGTTGTGTTGTAAATGAATTGTACAAAGTAACTGCTCAGCAAATGCTGGTGCTTTCCCCTTCTTTCCAGTCATAACACCATCAGTCTGTCATTTTCCACTCTTGCCTTTGTCTCAGCATTTACTTGGTGGTGGGGTACCTCACCCCCAGGGCCTGCCTGTTGTTGACAGACAAGTGGTTTGTTCCGGCTCATCTTTGGGTACTGGGTAAAGTAAGGTTTTTTTCCTCCTGGCAATATTCTTCTTTCTTTTTCTTCTCTTTTCATTCTCTCATCATATATAGCTAGATACAGTTCTAGGAAGTATCTTTAATCTTCATGGTAAACTTGGGAGATGTGTATTATCTTCATTTTATGAATAGGAAAACTGACACTTGACAGTATTAGATAATGCCCAAAGTAACGAGCCTAGTAAGTGAGAGAGGGTTTCATTATTCATTGTCAGGCTCATTTTGCGGAGAGGGAGGAGCTCAAGAGAGATCAAATTTCTTGCCCAGGCTTACACAGCTAGCACGTGGCAGAGCTAGGATTCAGACCGAGGCCTGATTTGAAGCTTGGGTTCCGCCCACGGTATCCTGCAACCTTCATAAATATTTAGTGAGCACCAACTGCGTGTTGGGTACCATGCTACCTGCTGGGAATGCAAAAATGTGCAAGGCGTGACCTCTGTCTTTGAGGGGTGCGTGGCACGCTGGACTAAGTCGCTATCCACAGTGTTTCAGGTGGACGATAGGAAGTTCATTCCAGTTTTGTCAGATGTCTGCCTTTAGAGTGGAACCTACTTGCGCAGCTGCAGGGCCTGGCTGCACCCCGGAGCAGCATCCAACTTCCCTTCGTGTCTGGCTCCTGTCCCATCCCGTCCCTTGGCAGGAGGTCTGCTCTTCACCCTCTGCTTGTACTGGTAGCGCACAGTGTACGTAGCCAGTGGGGGTTCAAGGTCAGAAACAAGTCAAAATGAAACAGTCTCCTGCCTCGCTTACCTGTCCTCAGTCCAACCCTCTCACCAGCCCTGAGTAGCCATCAGATGATCAGAAGTCAGCTGGGGGAAAAACAGGGATAAAGGAGCAATCAAGGAGGCCTTTTTGGGGTAAGCCACAGGGTGAGGGCATTGCAGCCGTCTTTCGTGAGTGGCCGAAATCCTCCACTCACAGCAAATGTGCTTCTCAAAGATGCAGGATTTTTTAATAAACAGAGGAAATGATAAATTATGTTGTAACTCCACTCCAAAGGCATTTGGTTCTTAACAGCCAAATCCTCTGTAGTCTTTAAATAAACAAAAACTTATTTGGTGAACAGACGGGGTTGGGGGGCGGTGGAAAATGAAAGATTTTCTGTGCTTGGGTCCCACATGTCAACAATTTCTCTCCTGTGTGTATGTTGGCCAAAGCTGTATATCATGATAAATGAATAAAGGAAAACCTCGAGCCCAGGGCAGTCAGACAGCTCAGCAAATGGCTTTCAGCTGATCGCTGTATTTTAGTTGGCATTTATCAAGGAGTTTCTCTGTTCCTCTGGGTCGGGCTGCAGTGGTGGCAGGGACCAGGGTGAGCCTACCTGTTCGGATCTGCTGAGTAATGAGTAATGCTGGAGCGATGCCTTTCTCCCTCTCGCCTTCCTTGAACCCCTTTCTTTCAAAAAGAAAAGCTGGGGATGGAAATTGCTACCCTCGCCAGAAGGATTAAGGATTAACCTCCTCCATTCAGCTCACCAGCTTTCCAAGTCCCATGAAACATACAGACCAAAGACAATTGGAAAACTTTTGTCCTGTTTGGTTTTTTTTTCTTGTTTACATGCTCGTGTGTGTGTGTGTGTGTGTGTGTGTGAGAGAGAGAGAGAGAGAGAGAGAGAGAGAGAGGTTATAAAAGAAACCAGAATATAAAAAGTTAAAAGATAAACTCCACTCTTACTCCCCTTTAATGATTAGATGTGTATCCTTCCAGACCTTTATATGTACATAATTTTTAAAAAACGGGGGGAACTATTCTGTTCATATTCTGAAGCTTGCTTTTTTTTTTAAACCAACAACACATGATGGCCATCTACTCATATGTGAACATGGAATACAATTTACCCCTTTTCCATTGCGATGTGATATTCTGTACTATGGATGTACCTTAACTTACTTCTGTGCTACCCCTATGATAATATATTTTTTAAAGATTTTATTTATTTGACAGAAAGACACAGCGAGAGAGGGAACAGAAGCAGGGAGAGTGGCAGAGGGAGAAGCAGGCTTCCTGCTGAGCAGGGAGCTTGATGCAGGGCTCCATCCCAGGACCCTGGGACCATGACCTGAGCTAAAGGCAGAAGCTTAATGACTAAAACATCCAGGTGCCCCCCACAATGATATTTTTAAAAATCATTTTACAGGGGTGCCTGGGTGGTGCAGTCAGTTTGGGTGTCTGCCTCTTGGTTTCGACTCGGGTCATGATCTTGGGGTCATGGGATAGAGCCCTGTGTGGGGCTTCATGCATAGTCTGCTTGGGCATCTTTATCCCTCTTCCTTTGCCTCCAGCGCCACTCCCTCCCCCCCCCAAATAAATAAGTAAATCTTTAAAAATATCATTTTACATGCATTGGAGGATACCTTTCCCATTTTTATTTAAAGATGTTTTTCTCTTCTTTTTTTTTTTTTTTTTTTTTTTTTTTTTTTGCTTTTTGAGACCTCTATTCTAAGTTTATCTGTTTTGGTGAGTTTTACCTCCTCTTCCTCACCCTCAGACTGCCCTTTACTGAATGCCTGCCTTAAAGCCGGAGCCACGCCGGCCTCTTCACAGGTGTTAGTGCAGCTAAACTTCTGAGCTGTGTCAGCTGGTGGAAGTACTGCTCCTATCTGTTTACATATGAGAAAACCAAGATTCAGAACGGGCATTCGGCTTGTTCAAAGTCACACAGCTAGTCAGTGCCACAGTGAAGTCTGAAACTCAGATCTGACTTCGAAGTAGGTCCTTAATCAGTGCACTTCAGTTCGTAAGTCTTCACTGAATACTTAAAATGCACTGCTCTGGGCCCGAAGGTGATGGAAGAGAAGCAGAAAGCCCTCCCTCATAAAACAATCAGCTACGTCTAATACAGGTGTGTGTTAAAAGCCTCACGGGAGGTGGTACACGGTAAACCCTGAAGGGAAGGTCTCTATTTGCACAGTTGCACCTCCCACCTGTTTGGCAGACTTGACTAGAACCTGTAAGAGAACCAGTGAATGATGACAGTAATGGCAGGAATAGCGTCGAGGGCACTGATAACTAATATTAGCTTCGTCCCTTTTTAGTTGTCAAAGCGCTACATCTTCTATCCCGTTAAAAAGCGTTGAGCAAAGCCTTGCAGTTTCTTTTGCTCTAATACATGGTCGGTTTCCATGATGTGCATTAAAAGGTATAGTCTATGTTTGGGGGGGTACAAATTTTGATATGTACACAGGAAATGTAGTTTATATATTATATTAGGTTTTCTGTATTCTTTTTTGGCCTTTTGGTGAGCCTGGGACCACAAGTAGTGTGATTTAGTCTCCTGTTATTAGCATTTGTGTTTCTTCTTGCACTTCCTGACTTGCTGCCGGGTTATCCGTGCCCAGAGAGCCTGGCTCTTCTCTGGTTTTCATCTCACTCCGTGCTTAGAGTCTGAGTTGTCTTGTCATCTATCAAGCTCACAGCCCCTGCTTGCTTTTTGTTTGTATTTGCTTGGTGTAGCTTTCCTGTTCCTTTATTTGTACATTTCCAAATGACTGTTCTAGGTGTGGTTTCTGTTTTAGAGCTGGGTTTTGTTCTGTGATCTGTTCAGAAGCTCCCTTAAAAATGACCTCTATTTTTTATTGTGATAAAATAGCCTAACATTTGCTGCCTTAACCATTTGTAAGGACACGGTTCAGTAATAGCACGTACATTCACATCGTGCAAGGAGGAGTCCTCCAGAACTCTCTTCGTTTTTGTGTCTGGCTTCTTTCACTCAGTACAGCGTCCTCCAGGTTTATCCCCGTTTTAGCACATGGCAGAATTTCTTTCTTTTTAAAAAAGGTATTCCAAAGGTGTTCCATTGCATGTATGTAGGAAACTCCTTTTCTTTTAGGTGACCTAAACTCATTCACATTTATTGATAATCCTGAAGTGTTTAGTAGAAGCCTACAGTTACTTTTGTTTTGTTTCGTTTTTGCATGCAATAAACGCTAGGTGATTGGGTGTCTGAACCCATAGCAGACGAGGGGCTAGATGTTAGGTTAAGGAGAAGGGTTGCTTCTGCACAGAACAGGCTCACTGCTTGTTGAATGAACAAAGAAGCAGGGATCCCTGTCTCCCACATTCCTCCGTTCTGGTCTTTGTTTTAATTCGTCACGTGCTGTCAGGTTAGCTCAAGCTCAGACACAGCCTTCATCACACCACTCTTCTCCTCCACACCCTTCCATGGCTCCCAGTTGCCTGCGAGTTGTGTACAGACTTCATCTGGTATGCAGTAACTTCTTCAGTTGTGGTTCGCCTCTCACAACTACCCTAAGGCAACTAGTGCTTGAGCTCAATGCTGTATTATTACCTTTCCTGAATTTTTGTGCTGCCTTCTTCCCCCCCCCACGTCCTGTCTCATGCTGCTTGCCTGCTAGGCGCTCCCTTAGATCGCTGCCCCACCTAGTAGGCAAAATTTGTCTAGCCTTCCCAGCCTTTTTTGGTCCTACATCCTTGCACTAACTCATTTATTTCTTTATCTTGACGTTTCTCCTGATCTCTAACCACGTGTGTGCCCACTGACCTGCCTATGCCGCAAGCACCCGAAACTCAGCCAGCCTCCTCTGGAATACATGTCCCCACCAGGCCCGCTCGCTCTCCTGCGCTGCCCCTCGAGAATGCCGTCGCCTCCACGTGGTGCCAAGCCAAGACGTTGGAAGCCACCTCGCCTCTCTCTCCCTCACACTCTCATCCAGGAGGTCACCAGGTCCCATGCATTCTACCTTCTAAGCGCTCTCCTTTCCGGGCATATCCTCGAGAGGTCCGTACCAGGGAACGGAAGTGTCAAACATTTCGCACTGGTCTCTCCTGGTCTCAGAGGCAGAACACCACCAGCGCCAGATAAGCCTTGTGTGAATCCCTGCAAAAAAGTCCCCTGCTCTTTCCCCCTCTGCATCCCCCGCCGAGCACAGCACTCGGCTCAGAGCAGCTGTTAAGGAAAGCTTTGTCCAGTTGTAACGGGCCTGCCGGGCGCTGGATACAAAGGCCGTCTATGTGCATCATGACCCAAAGTTGCCCTAATTACTCTCACCTGCTGGCTCAGACCTCCAATCTCATCTGCTGAGTCGGCCTCCAGAATTTCTGGACATCTAAAGGCTGCCTCCCATGGTGTCCATGATCACTGGTGTCCACCCTGCTCCTCTCCTGTCCAGGGTCCCCTTTGCCAGCATCTGCGGCCATGAATGCCACCTTGAAGCTTCACCTTTGCTCCCACTTGGCGTGTCCGTGTCTGTGACTGGAGTGCTGGCTCCTGGGCTTGGGGTGCCTGAACAAGCTGGGGGGGGGGGCTCCTGAAGAGGCAGGGTGCCATGCCACCCTTGGCCCTGCAGAACAGCCTTGCTGGGGGCCAAGGCCCTAAGGCTCTCCTTCCTAGGCCGGTGCCCCCCATGACGTGTGGCTCAGAGCCTGATCCCCCACCCCAGGGGGGTACACGGGCCTCCTCTCCCAGCCTCTAGCCTCAGCCCAAATTGCCCACCCCCCCACTTTGTGATAATAATGCTAATTGTGGCTAATAGTCCTGGATCTTTCCTGTGTGTGAGGCTGGTTATTATATAATAACTGGAAGCTAGTTATTATTTTGCTCATTTTACAAATGAGGAAAGTGAAGCACAGGGAGGGGTTAAATTGTTCAGAGGCACACAGGACCAGAGGAGGGCACGAAATGCAGGGGGTCTGGTGTCTGACCCCCAGTCAGGAAGCCTCCGGAAGTTCTTTCAGCAAAGAGACCGGAGGGGCCCGGTGGGGTGTGGGAGTGGCCAACTGACTACCAAGTCATGGGTCCTGTCAGCTTTGCCTTTCCCCATGGGTCCCACGAGGGCCTTTCCCCAGGGGTCCCACAAGGGCCTTGCGCCAGAGCAGTGGTTTCCAGCTGACCAGTCTCTGACCACATCTTCACCCATCTGGGGCAGAAGCAGTAAAATACATGTAATGTTGCAAATGTTTTCATGAAATTAAATTTATTTCACTCAAAGGACTATTATTGTTAGATATTGCCCTTTCTACTTTCACTGTTGGTGTTAAAATGTTCTTTCTACTGTGGAATGAGAAGAAGTTGGTGATTCTAGGAAAAAAATTCCCATTTAGAAGAATAAACAGTCACTCTCTGTTGGTCACCTCCGGGTTTTTTGTTTTCTTTTTAACTTTACAGGCGCATGAATCCCAAAGCCTGGTAGCAATGGGACCTCACCCCTACTCCTAGCACTGCCGGCCAAGGCCCTCATCTAAGGGAAGCTGGAGCCAGTAACCAGGGAACGAGGGAACGGAGAGGAGTCTGACCCGTGTGGGTGTCAGGGACCCAGTGGGTGAGCAGGCAGTGGGGTTGGAAACAGGACAATAGTCAATCAGGAGGGTTCAGAGACCCACAAGGAGGAGGGACGGGTAGAGAGAGGTGAGTCAGAGAAAGGAGAGAGAGACAGGAGACAGAGAGAAGCACAAAGGCCAGAGGGAGAGAGAAAGAGGCAGAATCAGACAAAGACACACACACACACACACACACACACACACACACACACACACACACACGCAGAGTCAGCAGGTAGTGACAGATAAGAGACGGAAATAGAGATGGAAAGAAATGGAGGGTTGAGAGTGAGACTATCATCCCAAAGAGATTTTCCAAGACACCCCGAGAGAGACACTGAGAGACAGAGAGACAGAGGGAGATAAATATACCCAAAGAGAGAAAGCAGAAATCCAGGGAGAAAAACACAAGGGAGAAAGGAAGAAAGGGAAAAAAGAGAGAAAAGAAAGAACAGAAAATCTGGAAGAGAAGCATGTAGACAGAACAGAGACGGAATGAGGCAGAGGGAGGCGAGGGAGGCGAGGGGGGTGAGTGAGCTAGGAGGTGGTGGCTGCCGGCCCCCCGGCCCCGGGGGGGGGGGGTCAGTGTGCAGGGTGTGGGTGGAGGAAGAGGCAGCCACAGTCCGGGCTGCAGGGACCAGATAAGGACGCCTGCCAAAGGAAAGCGGGGAAGGAAAGACGTTTACAAATCCCTTGGGGGAGAAAGCCGGGGAGGCTGCCCCAGGCCCAGAGAACAATGGGTACTTGACTTCAGTGGGTCATTAATGAGACAATTAATGGAAAGAGTAACAGAGGCCTCCCCAGGGAGGACTTGGAGGGTGGATAAGTGGAATTATTGTGGAGGGTGGTTCTAAGGGGAGGGCTCTGTCCCCACACTCCCAGGTGTCCAGCATGCCAGCGGTGGATTCCTGGCCTGGGGCTTGGGGCCTCCCTCAGATCCCCCACACGTGCCGGGTGCTCCTTCCACCCTGGACCCCTGCCAGCGCCCCAGATGCTCCCCCTCCCCACCCCGCCCTTTTCCTACCCCTTGCCTTTGCTGCCACCGCTTCCTCTACCTGGAATGCCATCCCTGGACGGTCTCCATCCATGGAAACCCTACCCAGGCCAGGGGAAAACAAGTGTGGTTCACCCGTGGGGTGTTATGGTGAGCCCCAGCCATGTGTTTGAACAAGAGAGCCCCCGAAACATAATGGGCAGTGGAAAAAGCAAGCAGAGCTGTGGAGACAGTGAGACACCCCTTACGTAAATTGGAATGACATAAACACAAAGTAATTTTAAAAAATTATTCCTGACCCTATTTTGCACTATAAATTTATTTTTTTAGAGGGAGAGTTGTGAAGGGGTACTTACCAAATTCATAATGGAAATTGCCACTGGGGATGAGGGGAAGAACTTCAAGTCACCAGAAAGTCATTTCATGTATGTGGATCGAAATGAAAACTTGGCCAAGTATTAATTTGGGGTTGTGAAAATAGGAGTGGTTATTCCTTTGTTTTCTGGTTTTGTTTTAATTTTTTTTTTTCCAGAGAGAGGACACACATCTTAGCTATCCTTCAGACCCAGCTCAATGCCACTTCCTACAGGAAGCCTTTGGGAATCCATCTACCAGGCAGATGTGGTCTCCCTTTTCCTGGGTCTCAGTCTCTTAGGGATCAAAGAACTTTCCCTCTTGTGTTTCCCTTTGTGATATTGTGACCTGTCTTCTCCACTGGACGGGAGTCCCTGGGGGGTGGAAGCCCCTGGGGGACGGGAGCCCTTGGGGGACGGGAGCCCCTGAGGCACAGGGACTTCTAGCATAGGGCCAGCACAGAAGCAGTGTCCAGGGGGGTCTGAGGGACTGGACTTCGCTCTCTCATCTACACCTGTAGGAGGCAAACCACCAAGGCTCTGACTTCTTAGGTCCAGTGCACGTAATCAATTTTGGGGAGAGAGGAGTGGGCTCCTGCAATTCAAAGCATTCCTTCTATAATAGGGATCTAAGGGGCAGCAGCTGCTACTCAAAAATGTTTAGGAGATTTTTTTTTGCTGGGACCAGGAAATCACCTGATTCTAGCTAACTAGTATTCGTAGCACCACTGCTAACAAAGCCTGAAGCTAGAGTCCCAGTGGAGTTCCATCTCTTCCCTCCCCAGTGAGGCAGAGGCATTTGGCTCCTCCCACCCAAATTTACCTGTTAAAAGAATCCCTGAATTCTGCTGGCCCCCAGTGAATCCCAGTTGCAGTGGAGGCCCAAGGAGGAAGATGAACCAAGTCTTGCCCACGAATCCAGGCAGGCGTGACCCAACCTTAACCACAGCTCTCACCTCCCCGAGCTTTTAGTCCGCGCTCTGCCCCAAGCTACAGTACCTAATCTCATTCTCACAGACCCCCCTGTGTTACCGATGAGGACTCAGAGTCTAATGACTTGCTCAGGGGTCACAGGATGGTCCTAAGTGTTGAAACTGGGACTCCTGTCTGGCCTGTCGGGTGGAGGGTGTGTCTGGTGTGGGCAGTGGGGACGCGGAGCTCTCTCTACTTCTAGGCAAGTTCCCCGCTCCTCTGTTTGTTTTTGAAGGTAGTTTCTTGGAATTCCATTGTACAGGGTGTCCTGGAGTGGGCTGCTGGAGGGTCCATGTGTGCCATTCTGAACCCTTGCCCCCCCAGGAAGGAGGAGGTAGCTGGGCGGAGACCGAGGCACAGAGAGGGACCAATGAGCTCCTTCATTCACAGCGGAACAAGTGAGGGGCAGGGCTGGCTGCCCAGATGGCAGGGCAGACTTCACCTCGGGACTTTCAGTCCCCTGGGCTTCGTCCCGTCAGAATGTCTTCATGGGACCTAGAACTACAGAGTTTGGGGAACAGGGAGGGAACCTGATCATCTCCTATGGCTCTCTCTTTGTAATGATGAGAAGTTTGAGGCCTAAAGAAGGCCAGTGACTCACAAGGCCTTTTTGATGTCAGGAAGTCCAGGCCAAAAAAAGTAGCCTCCTGAGTGACAGAATCCCTCGGATTCTCAGAAGCTACTAACTCAGCTTTCCAACCTGTTTTAATAATAGGTCACCTGGTAGGCAAACGCAGAGCAGATTGGAAACTGCAGATTAGAACTCAGGGAAGGGCAGTTTACACTCGGGTTGTCTGTTGAATGCTGAATGCATGCTTGCATGCCTGCAGGAAAGAACAAACAAAGGAAGGAATGAATGAATGAATGGCTGCCTCCCACCTGGTTCCCCTTTCTTTGCTCTATCTCTTGCTGTCAGATTCATTGTCTTAATATAGCTTTTGGCATGATCTGACCTTGCCCAGAGGCCCCTGGAGATCTCCTCGTCACCTGGGTACGTGAACAGCCCCCTGTCCCAGGCTAGTTCCTCAGAACTGATCCCTCTGATCCGTTCTCCATAGGGTGACAAAAATACAAATCATGCTGCTCCCCGACACACAGGCTCCCGGTCACCTCCAGGAAAAACCCCATATTCTTACCGCAGGCTCTTAACTGTGTGGTGTGACTTGGACCGTCTTCCCAGCCCCATCTCCCACCAGGCTCTCCCTTGTTTTGTCTGCCTCCAGCCACCTCTGGCTCTGCCTTCTTTTGGGTCCCCCCAGATCCTCGTCACTCCAGGGACTGCACCTGCCATTCCCTCTGTGGGGGGCACTCCAGACGCCCCCCCCCCAGCCCAGCTAGCTCCTATCCATCCTTTAGATCGCCACCTCATTTCCCTGCTTCCTGGCAGCCTTCCCTGCCTTCCCCCAGCTCTCCATCTACTGTTCCTCCAGCGACTGGACTGGACCAGCCCCAAGGAGTCCCATTTGGTTACAGGTAAACATTTCAGTGTGTGCCTCCTGCCCAGACTGTGAGCTCCATGAGGGGCAGGGAATGCCTTACTTGTCAGGCACTAAGCACTCAACAAGTATTTGTGGAGAGACTGGTCCATATACGTTTGACTGCCCACTGAAACTGACTTAGTTGTTCACCATTTACTGAGCATCTAGTGAGTGTCAAGCCTAGTTCTCCACGTTCTACAGTGTTGAACAAACTACGGTAAGGTCCTTGCCCTCAAGGAGCTCACAGTCCACTCAAAGAGGCAGAGGGCTTTAAGCAGATGAAGGAATAACAATGCCAGGCAGAGCTATGAAGGAAAACAAAGCAGGGGTGAGGGGTGGAGCATCGTGTGTTTGTTTGGTGGGAGTTGTCAGTGTTGAGGGAGCAGTCAGGGAATGCTTCACGGAGGAGGTGACATTTCAGTAATGAGCCAGGGCTCCTGAGAAATACAGTCCCTCTCCCCACCTTGGGCTGGCAGGGCATTAGGGGTGTCCAGGTGTGACAGTCCAGAGACCCAAACCCTCCCTGCCTTCTAGGGCAGGAGCAAGGAACCGAGATGGGGCCTCTGGCCAGGCTTCAGAGGTGGGTGCGAAAGCCCAAAGCCGTTCTTCACAACAGCTGTGATTGGGCTCCTTCTGCGTGGCAAGAGGCGGCGATTGCTTTGTGCACCGAGAACTCGGCTGATTGTGGCCTGGCGATTGGCATCTACAGACCGTGGCCGCCAGGCTTTACCTCGCACCCCCAGCACTGCGGCGGGCCGTGCGCAGCGCGCCAGCCCAATCTCGCCTCCTATATTCAGAGTTGATTAGACGCTATTTCTGCCTGGATTTTCAGAAGGCTCAAGAGCTTTTTTAATCACTACAGTGGCTCATTACGGTTTTGCAGTGACACTCATGTCCTTCAGTTCTCTTCTCAGATTAGATTCTATAGTCAGATGAATATTGGATGATTTCATTACATACAAATGCAATCAACAGTTTTGCATAAATTTCTTCTCTTTTCTTGAGTTTCAATTGACCCCAGCGCCCATGGTGGCAGGCAAGATCCACATGCAAATGAGCTGGGTTTGCAGCCAGAGAGGGGCCGGGAGGAGGCGGGCACTTGCACCAGCCCAGGGAGGGAGCAGGCCTTGATTGCTCAGGCTTTGGGAACGGGCCCTGGCTGAGGGTGTGCTGCCCCAGGGGGCAGCCTCTGCGGTGGAGGCAGGGCATCTCCGTTCAGGGGCGTTCCTGGAGGTGAACCAGATGCGGGGGTGCTCAGAGTCAGGCAGGCCATCGGGGCAGAGAATGGGATGTGGAGTTACAACCCAGGCAGCTAGGCCTCTAGGGGTGTGCTCAGGACACCTGGGACAGAGGCTCCTTAGCAACTGTGTGGACACAGTTGCCTTCATAGTCCTTATTGTGCGTTTCTACAGCCCACAAAACTCAAAAGTTAGCCGAGGCAGATGGGAAAGTTTGGAGCCTGGGCAGCTGCCCTTCACCACTTTCTTGCTCTCTTTTTTGGGTGGAGAGGGAGGGTGCTGTCAGAATTGGGTCTCAGAAAGCTCCTGTCCCTCATGTATCTGGCGAGGAAACCCTTTCCACCATGTTCCTGTGGAGAGGAGAGGGATACCAGTTCTCGCTAGTTCTCCCTCCCTGCAGAGTGCCTTGGCCAGCTTCCTCAGCTCCTTGCTGCCCGGGTGCTGTTCATGTGTGTGAGCCCTCCCAGCCCTGGCCCTGTGCTCCTTGTGACACCCCTTGAGGCCAGCATCTGGGACTGTGCTCTGCCGGTCACCTTTCCTACGGCTGGTCTTCTCGATTCCTGCCGCTTCTTCCTGGAGGGGGCCTCCAGCTTCCCATCTGGGGCTGTCCTCCAGATGCTCCCGGGGATGTTCACAGTCCAGGCCTGGACTCAATACCAGGCACGAAGCTGGAGGGTGATGTGGGGAGTAAACCGTGTGTGGTTAGGAGACCAGGGCTGAAGGCTGTGCACTTCACAGGGCGGGGCGGGAGGAGGGCCTGGGATGGGGACCTTAGACTGACGGATCTGCCAGGACAGCATCCCAAACCTCATTTCTTTCAGGAAATGTAGACAGAGAGTGGAAGATCAGGGACCCAGAGAGAGACACACAGATGCACAAGGAGTCAGGGAGCCGTCAGGGATGTGGCCCAAGGGACAGTCATCATCATGGGTGCCATGGAAGCCACGGCCACAGCACATCTGTGCTGCCACAGCCCTGGGTGCAGGCCCCGCCGATCACTGACCTCAGCTCCCTGGACTGGGGTTACCGAGAGCCAGGAATCCCAACTGAAGCAGGGGCACACAGTACTGCTCCCGTGCTGCTGGTGGGACCACTGAGTCCAGAGAGGGGAAGGAGGGGCTAAGGGCCACACAGCACTGATGCTGGAGCCTCGTGATACAGCCCCTGAGGACCATTCTGTTTTCTGCTGCTTTTTGGCCTCCTCTGGCCACTAGGAGTATTCATGAGAGCATCTCCGTGGGTTTTTTTCTCCCCACTGTCTGTCCCTGTCACTGTGTCCCTTCTTCCCCTTTCTCCCTCTCTCTGCCCCTTACACTCCTGCGTCCCTGTCCCCGTCTCTCCGCGACTGACTGCCGCTTCTCTCTGCCAGGTCACGACTGCTCTTTGCTCTCAGCTGCCTGAGTCCCCGGGGCTGCCCTCTGTCTGGGATTGGTAGACCTGAGACCACAGGGCTGCCTTCCTTAGAGCGGTGGCCCCTGGAAGGAGGAGGTGGGGCGGGGGGTTGGCTTCGGAACCCTTCCTCCGGTGGCCAGCATTGGGCCATCCATTTTCCTGTCCTGACCAACAGCAGGAAAGCAGCCGTCATGGACCTATCCTCACACTGGCCTCCGAAAGAGGGGCCAGGACGTGGGGGTGGGCAGGGTGCAGGAGGACTCCCATTGACTCCTCAAGCAGACTGGGATCCTCCCAACAAAGCCCCTGTCCCCAAGCTGGTGCAAATCCGCACGTGGATGCTCCCCTCCAGCCCACCCTCCCTGTAGCACCTTACCCCCCAGCCCAAAGTCTAGTGCCCCCCCCCTTCGCCACCCCTTCTCCTCTCCCTACTCCGCTCTCGTGGGCACGGAGGACTGCTTTCCAACCCAGGGCCTTGGCACATGCGGGGCAGACAGGAAAGAGTCGTGCTCCAGAGGCTGGCAGGGTTTTGCCACATACCAGCTGGGGTGTCTCAGGAAAGTGACATAACCTCTCTGAGCCCAGGTTCCTCCTCTGTAAAATGCAGGTAACACTCCTTCCCTTGCCAGGCTGGCATGAGGACCGAGTGAGGTAAGTTACATGGAAGCACCCGGTACAGAGAGGGGTGCCAAGTAGAAATCTGGTAAAGCATTGTTGTGAGTGAATAAAAGGAGTGAATGGTGAATGAGTAGTAGAATTTAGACATGCACAAGTGGGGCATAGAGAAGGAAGGTCTGGTGTCCCAAATGGTACAAGCAAGGGCATGGAGGTAAGAAATCTTGGAGAGGGAACAGGGAGCCATGTGTGCTTAGTAGAAAGGCAAAATCCAGAATCCCAAAGGGAAGTCTAAGGAGTCTAAGGTGAGAGAGACCTGGCAGGCCAGGACCAGGTTCAAAGCTGGTTTTGTTTGTTTGTTTGTTTTAACTGAACATCTCTAGTAATGGGGAAGGGATTGACCAGAGGACAGGAATTTACTGAATGTCAGTCGGGCACAGGCCGCTAGGAGTATTCATGGGAGCAGCATGGAGGAGGCCTTTTGTGAGCACGATCTCATTTCACCTTCACAGCGACCCTGTAAGAGAGGCGGCATTATTATTACTCCCATGTTGCAGATGAGAACATTGAGGTCTGGGGGAGTAAAATGATATCCTAGGTTAAATCCAGCCAGGATTTGAACCTTGGTCTAGTCTGGCTCTAAAGCTGGTTGTCAGTCCTCTTCCAAAGGGAGGACCCCCACAACGCCTGTGCAGGTGAGGCTCTGGGAGTAAACCACTTAAAATACTTGGTTAGTGAAGGAGAGTGAAGAAGGCATGGTCAGAGGGCTCAAATATCAAGAAGCTAGAAGCTTGGCTCAGATGGATCAGGGAAGGCTTCCCAGAGAGGGCTGGGCTCTGCGGGGGGTGGGGTGGGGTGGGGACTCTCAGCCAGGGTGACACCAGGGCACCATGTCTCTGCGGCTAGGCAGCCTGGGGCTCGGGCTCTTGACCTGGACCTACTTTTTGCTGGGGTGACATTCCTCTGCACCACCTGGCCCAGCTCAAGCTTCTTGCCAGTCCTCGGGAGAGTGGGAAGGCCAGGTTTCTGGGGACTGCAGCACTGAGCCCCCTCCCTCCCCTATAATTCTCTTGCTGCAGAACTTTGGCCAAGATGGCTCCCTTTTCCAAAGTAAGCATTCCCCACCTGTGAAAGGAGACCAAGGATGCTCCCAAATGCAGCTGAAACTCAGAGGTTGGCAAAGCCAGCACAGGGCCAGATTCAGAGAACTGTACATGCTGAGGCATGCCTACTCTCCCTCCCTGGTGCAGGACCCCTTTGTCCCAGGCAGGCTCAGACCCCCTCCTCCTCCCCTCCCCCATTTCAGAACATAAAAAGCCAAAGGGCAAGATTTGTGCTGCTGCGGACAGAATGAAATCGGGCTGCCTGACCCCACCTTGCTCTGTGATTTCTTCATCTCGCTCTGTACAGTTTTCTCATCTGTGAAATAGGAATTCCAGAATAAGCCCGAGTCCCTTATCGAAGTGTGAAGTCAGAGGCTTTCAGAACTTTTCCGAGAATAAATAAAGTCTAATAGAGAACACAACCCACGCACTGTACCACCCTCCAAAAGGGTCTGGGGCATTTCTTATAATCAAATTCATTTTTTTCCCAGCAAAATATGAATATTCACATCAAGCAGGGAAATGAAAAAAATAACTTCTGCTTGGTTCAAGTTACATGGGCACCACACAATTTGGTCCCAAATCCATGTAAAACCTTTTGGTCCTTGGAGCTTTTAGGATGTCAGCATTGTGGGGAAGGGATGGTGGGCCGGTTTGCCTCCCTCCTGGGGCTGACATAGATAAGCTAAGTTACTATGCATAGAGCATTCAGAACGTGGCTGGCCCATAGCAACTACTTAAAATGTTGCCATGTGCTATGTGTGTGGGATCCCTCCAGAGTGCCCCCATGGTTCCCCGGGCCTCAGGGAGAAGTGCCTGCAATTTTAAGTAAGGTGCGTTATGATCTATGATCGGGGTCCTGGTGACCTCCATCCCCAGTCGTCTCTCTGCCCCGCATACCTGAAACTTGAACTTTATTATCTTTTTCCAGTTCTGCACACACAACGGGCGCTCTCTCCGCAGGCTGTTGCACATGCACTATTTTCTGCTTGAAATGCCTCCATCCCCCAACCCCTCCCTTTTTAAGTTTATTTATTTAAGTAATCTCTACACCCAACGTGGGGCATGAACCCACGACCCCTGATCAAGAGTCACATGCTCTCCTGATTGAGCCAGCCAGGCGCACACTGCTCCCCCCTGCTTTTAAAGTTTATTTATTTTTTAGTAAATCTCTTCACCCAACATGGGACTCTAACTCATGAACCTGAGATCAAGAGTGGCATGCCAGGCGCCCAGCCCAACACTCTTTCTGTGTCCTCTTGTAAGGTCTCCTGTCCTCGCTTAAGCATCAGCCAAGCACTAAGAAACCTGCCGGGCTTCCCCGCTAGACTGTGAGGCCTGGGAGACCAGTAGCCATGGGCACTTTCCTTTCTGGCACACAGTCAGTGTTGAATGAACGAATGTCTTCACCCATCAGTGCCTTGGCCATTAGCTCAGGAATTGGACACGTTTGTTGAATGAATACATGAAATAAGGAAGTTCACTCTCCCATTTGCACCCTGGGAGAAGAGTCTTAGAATGTTCTTCCCTCCCTCTCTCTTCAAATTTCTTAAGTGATTTTTTGGAAATGGGACCTAGTCCTTGCAGGGAAGGCAGGAGGGGGGTGTCTCCAGGAGTGCAGGGACTGGGGGAGATGGCTTCAGTACATTAGGCAGAAACTCCTTGTCCTGGGTTGGTAGAGGCCTCTGGGGTCTGGGGAGCAGGGGGTGGAGCGAAGGGGGCCTCCAGCACTCCAGAGCAATTGCTATAAAATAAACTCCATAATCAGGTAAACGCAGTCATGCTGGGGGATGGTTCCCGTGCAGCTGTGGCCAGCCCGGCTGGAGGAGGCCTGTCTAATCTCAAAGTAATGAAAACGTGGGTCCAATTACCATGGAGGGCCGAGGCTTGGGCCATGGCCGGAGTTTGGGAGCTGGGCCTCTGGCAGCGGAATTAGAACATTTAAGCTGTCAGGCTGAATCCGGGAGAGGCCTGATTACCTGGTCCGCCAAGGGGCCGCTTTGGCTTGGTGTCGACTATAATTTCCTGGCCGCCAGCCGTGAAGCCACGGGCCACCTTCTCTCCCCTGCGATGGGGGTCCAGGCTCTGTCTTTCTGACCTCCACCCCAATCCCCGGGGTGGCTCGGAGGGGCTGACCTAGGCCTCCCACGCTGCCCACATGGGGCAGAAAGGGGAACAGGTACAGGGGTGATGCAGGCTGATTATGTGTAACCTGTGGACATAGGTTAAAGGCAGTGTGGACCCTGGTCACGTGTGAATGACACGTACATAGGAGGTCTATGTGTACAGGTGGTATAGATATAGTGAGCGTGTGTAAATGATGTAGGAGCTGTGTCCACTTGGATTATGTACAGCTGGTTTGGCAATGAGGTGTGCGAGTGAGTCATATACCTGGGCTCCGAGTGCAGGATATCTGCTTGTGCACATGCAGTGTGTACACAGGTGTTAGGGACTGTGTGTTCACAGTTGTGTGTGCCGGTGTGTAAGGGCCGCGAGAGCAGGGTCAGGTCTGTCTTGCCACGGGCTATGCCCCCAGCACCTAGATGGGTGCCTGGCTGGGTGGATGGAAATTGATTATATAATTGTTGAATGAATTCGTATCTATACAATGGGAGCCATGTGCTGCAGGCATATGGAGTCTGCATGGCATGGGCTCTGTGTGTGCTGGGTAATATGCTAGCACGGGCAGTGGGGTACTTCATGTGCCTGAACTGTGTGGTCACACAGACCTCCGCTTACAGACTGTGTGACCTTAGGCAAATCATTTAGCTTCTCTGAGCCTCATTTTTCTCATCTCCAAAATGGATAATAGTAGTCCCAGGTAACATTTATTGAGCACTTGCTATGTGCCTGGTATTGTATTAAACGGTTCTCATGCTTTATTTTACTGACTTTTTACTATGACCTTTGAAGTAAGGATAACTGTTGCCTCCGCCTTACAGACAGGGACACTGAAGCTCTTACAGATGGGGAAACTGAAGCTCTCAGAGGGGAGATAGTGGGATAGCCAGGACGCAAACCCAGGGCATTCTGAAACTGGCGTGTGCTTTGAACTGCTAGGCTAAACAGGAAGTCCGCGTTGCATAGAGTCACCGTAAGTATTGAATGAAATAATCCAAGTTCAGCACCTGACTGTGCTGCCCATACGAAGTACTCTGTGAATATTATTATGATTATTTGCACATGGCACGTGTAAATGGGATGTATAAAATAGGTACAGGGAATATGTGGGAAATGCGCATACCATACGTTTGTATGAGTGAGAGAGGTGTATAGAGTGCAGGCATCCATTTCCCAAGGCTTATGATGCATGTACTTGGGTATATGCATATGCAACATATGTTGCATTAATAATGAACACAAGACATGAAAATAAATGTATTATGGTATACCATATGGACAAGTGTCCTATGAAATTAGAAAAAAAATATATTTGAGGTATGTGATTTGTGAGCTCTGTACTTGTGAGCTGAAGACTGGATGGAAATGGTGTGATGCTAGACATCTGAGAGGCAGGCATGGTCATTCACATGCACATCTGCGCGTGCATGGGGACGATACCCAGGTAGTGGATATGTCTAGCGTACCTACACAATGCATTGCATGTGGGCTGATGGGTGCTCCTGTTCCACGTGGGTGTGGCCACACTGATGAACACGGTCTCTGCGCAATGTATCTGCTTGGGGGAGGGTATTGCATATCCTCTTCGAGATACTTGTGATTCGTGTCTTGTGGGTCTTTGCTCAAATGTTACCTGGGTTAAAATACCCATAACCACCCTATTTAAAACAGACCTCATTTCCCATACCAGTCACTGCCTTCTTTATTCTTGTCTAGAAAGGGATCACTTTTAAATATACTGTGTGGTTCAGGAATTTAGGGTGTTGTTTTCCCCCTCACTAGAACGTTAGCTTCAGGAGGCCCAGGGATCTGCTGACTCTTGCTCCCCGCTGAATCCCCAGTGCCGCGCCCACCGTCGCGCGTGCAGGGCATGCCCAGCCGCAAGCGAATCAACAAGTGGACGTGTCCGGCGGTGCAGCCCGGGGAGGTGGGGAGGCGTGTGCAGGATGGGCGTGTGCAGGAGGGCGCGGAGCACAGCCGGGCGGCAGAGCCGGAGGAGCGGCCCGGCCACCCCCGGCGAATGTGGCCGCCGCGGTGCGCTCGGTGCACGTGTGCTTGACAGACGCGCCCGGCTGCGGCCCCGGACCCGCGCGGTTCCCCTCCGCCCCCGCCCGCGGCCCTCCCCTGTCCCTGCAGTCTCCCGGGGCGCGACCCCGTGTCCCGGCGCGGCCGGCCGGGGCTCCGGCCCATTTCCCGGCGGCTGCAGGGCGGGGAGCGGGAGCGGGGCCGCGGCCGGGCCAGGCGGCAGGAAGCCGCGCATTGTTCGCGGGCCGCGGCCCCGGGCAGGGAGTTCCCGGCCCTCGCACGGACATAAAAGGAGAAAGCAGCGCCCGCGGAGCTGCCCGCCGGCCGGTGGCCCCGAGCTCCGCTGACCCCGGCATCCGCTCCGGGCCCGCAGCCCGCAAAGGAGGATCGCGCCCCGCCCCTGCGGCCGGGCAGCCCGGGTTCGAATCCCAGCTCGCGGCCTCCCGAGCCTGCTTTCCCTGCGTATAAATTAAAACCCGCCGCTGGAAGCCCACCTCCTTCCCCGCCCCCTTCCGTTCGCTGGTCGTGCTAAAAACCCGACCTTGTGCTGCACTCCCTCGAGTAGAAAAGGTACATTAGTGAAACTCAGGTGAGGGGGGGAGTGCTTTACCCAATAAAGGAAAACTCACCAGTGTAGCTTGGGCGACAACCCGTTGTGCAAATGGGGCTGCGCGAGATGGAAGCCCAAAGGAGACCCTCTGCAGGGTGGAGCTTAGCAGGTACCAGTGTGGGTGGGGAAACTGAGGGCTGGAAGAGGCAAGACTTGCTCAAGGTCATCAATCACAAAACCGTATCAAACAGGTTTTACAAATACAGTCTTTCTCCCGGTACTTAGACGTATGGCCATTTTTGTGGTTGTTGGTGACTGTGAACGTGATCCAATGAACACCGCTACTGGTGTCTATCTTCTCCAAGCAGGCTTTAGGCTCCTTACTTATTTGACCCTCACATCCCCTCTGGAGGGGGGCATGAGCTAACCGAGGCCCAGAGGTACAGTGCCTTGCCCAAGCAAGCTGGGGAAGGTTGGAAGTGGGGGCTGGTATGCCCCTGGTCTGTTTTATCTGTTAATCCCAGCAACTCTGGGACCAACGTTTTGGGCGGGGATGTATTTGCAAGAGGGTTAGAATCTAATCTAGGCAGGAAAAAGTAAGGGATTAGCAACCTCACCCTATTCCAGCCCACCCTCGCCCAGCCCATGGCACCGAGTTTTGCCCTCCAGACTTGGACTGTACTCTTGCCTTGTTGGGAGGGAAAAGGTGGATTGTTACCATTTCCACAGGAGCCCAGAGAGGTTAAGTGACTTGCACCAGGTCACACAGCAAAATGACTATGAAGCAGAGACTCTCCACCACAGCCTGACCTCTCCTTCCAGGGAGAACCCCCTCCCTGAATCCTTAAATCTGGGGGGACCTGTCCCAGGGTGCCTTTACCACTGGGCCAGGAGATTCTGATTATGGAGAAGCAGCCTTCCCTCCACCCCTGCCCCCCGCCCAGCCCTGGAACCCTACACCAGGGGTAATTGACATCAGATGCGGCTGTGACCCAAGGAATGCTCCCCAGGAACCTGGAAGCATTTATTGTCTGGAAGAGAATCCAGGGCCCACTCTAGGCTGCCCTCCCTCCCTGGCTGTCTCCTCCCCAGGCGGCTAAAGGTGGATAGGGGCCCTGAGGAGCCTCTGGTGCTGCCCAGGGGTTACTGCAGCCGTCCTTGATGAATACAACTGCTGAAAGCGCCTTCCTGGTTTCCTCCTTCCTGGGGATACGGTTACAGGGGGCCAGACTTCCTGCCCAGCCCGCCCAACTTCACTGTGTGGATCTACAGGCTCTCCCCCAGGCAGCTCTGCCCCGCCACCCCCAGCTGGGACACTGGTGGCCCCAACTCATTCAGAGTGCAGCTCAAATGTCACCTCCTCAGGGAGGCCCTCCCTGACCACCCTATAGGAGGTAGCCCACCTACTGGCAGTCTCTCCCTCCCACTTTGTTTTATTTTCTTCCTATCACTTATCTCTAGCTGGTTGCCTTGTTTGTTTTCTTATAATAATGTTTATTTCCTGTACACAGACCCCTGCCTCCCAGAATGTGAGCTGTGTGAGGGCAGGGACTTGGTCTTGTTCACCACTGTATCCCGGGGCCTAGAATTGTGCCTGGCACATAGTAGGTGCTCAGTAAATACCGACTGAATGAACAAAGCAAGAATGAGCCCCCACCTTTGGCCTCTGAACTTGGAACTTGACCTTGAATCTCTTCTCTGAGCTGAGGTTTACCATCCCTGATCTCCTCCCTGTGGTTTGCCTGGGATTCTCCACACTGATTCCACATCTTTGGTATACAATGCCAGTTTCTGGTGCTCACCCTCCTGCCTGGATTTTATAGCCTCAGGCTCGCGTCCTGGGCACTCACAGCTGAACTCTGACCTTGCCCCCCCCCTTTTTTTAAGATTTTATTTATTTACTTGACAGAGAGAGATCACAAGTAGGCAGAGAGACCGGCAGAGAGAGAGGAGGAAGCAGGTTTCCTGCCGAGCAGAGAGCCCGATGCGGGCCTCGATCCTAGGACCCTGAGATCATGACCCAAGCCAAAAGCAGAGGCTTTAAGCCACTGAGCCACCCAGGCACCCTGACCTTGCCTCTTTGATCCTCTCCCCATGCTCTGCCTCTGAACTGAACTTCGGACAAGTCTCTTGTCCTTCCTGAGCAAGCCAACTTTTTTTTTAAAAAAAGTTTATACTCTACATCTGTATCTTTGGGGTAAATACCCAGTAGTGCAATTGCAGGGTCATAGGGTAGCTCTATTTTTAATTTTTTAAGGAATCTCCACACTCTTCCAAAGCGGCTGCACCAGCTTGCATTCCCACCAACAGTGTAAGAGGGTTCCCCTTTCTCCGCAGCCTCTCTAACACTTGTTGTTTCCTGACTTGTTAATTTTGGCCATTCTGACTGGTGTAAGGTGGTATCTCAGTGTGGTTTTGATTTGAATTTCCCTGATAGCTAAGTGATGCTGAACATTTTTCCATCTGTCTGTTAGCCATTTGTATATCTTCTATGGAGAAGTGCCTCTTCATGTCTCTTGCCCATTTTTTGATGTGTTCATCTTCTTTTTGGATGTTGAGTTTGAGTAGTTCTTTATAGATCTTGGATACCAGCCCTTTGTCTGTAGTGTAATTTGCAAATATCCTCTCCCATTCTGTGGGTTGCCTTTTTGTTTTGTTGACTGTTTCCTTTGCTGTACAGAAGCTTTTTATTTTGATGAAGTCCCAGAAGTTCATTTTCACTTTTGTCTCCTTTGCCTTTGGAGATGTGTCTTGAAAGAAGTTGCTGTGGCTGATGTCACAGAGGTTACTGCCTATGTTCTTTTCCAAGATTTTGATGGATTCCTGCCTCACATTGAGGTCTTTCATCCATTTCCCCAAAGATACAGATGTAGTGAAAAGAAGGACCATATGTACCCCAATGTTCATAGCAGCAATGGCCACAATCGCCAAACTGTGGAAAGAGCCAAGGTACCCTTCAACAGATGAATGGATAAAGAAGATGTGGTACATATATACTATGGAATACTACGCCTCCATCGGAGAGGATGAATATCCAACTTTTGTAGCAACATGGACTGGATTGGAAGAGATTATGCTGAGTGAAATAAGCCAAGTAGAAAAAGCCAAGTATCACATGGTTTCACTTACCTGTATAGCATAAGTAGTAATAAAGAGGACAGTAGGAGAAGGAAAGGAAATGGGAAGTAGGATAATTCAGGGAGGGAAATGAAACATGAGAGACTTTGGACACAGAAACAAACTGAGGGACTTGGAGGGAGGGGGTGGGGGGATGGGAGAGCCTGGTGGTGGGTACTGAGGGCACCTATTGCATGGAGCACTGGGTGTGGGGAATGGGCAATGAATCTTGGAACACTGAAAAAAAAATTAAAAAATGTAAAAAAAAAGGTTATGCAACAAAAACCTATAATGTACTATATGTTGGCTAACTGAAAGTAATGAAAAATAAAAAAATAATAAGACTAAAAGAAACAAGCAAGCAAGGAAGGAAGAAAGGAAAAGTTTCTATGAGAAGCGCATTATACTAGACAGATAAAAAGGTCAAAAAGGAAAGGGACTGGATCCCTGAGTATGTTTTCAGCAAACCTTGGCAGATCCCTATGGCTTTGGAGAACGTGGTTTGAAAACCCCAGATTTGATGATTTCTCAGTCTCTCTTAGCTTTGTAATTCCACAGTGCCATGACTTAGATGTCTAGTCTTAAGGCTCATTTGGTCATTCATTTACTTGTCTATCAAACATTAATGGGCCATAGTTATGTGCTAGCTTGCCCTAATTCCCACTCTCCAATGTCTAGAGTCCAACTCCTGGTCTCCTTTCCTAATTCAACCAAAAGTCCAGGAGTGTGGCTCTTGCGCCAGGATCATGAGATCTCAAAGAACGTGGGCAGGGCTTGCTACTGGTCTAGCCCATAACTTTGTGCAACTTAAGGAAAAGTCTCCCCCTTTTGGGCAGATGCAGCCTTGCTGGACCCAGCTTGACCAGCAGACAGTGCCCTTAATGACAAAAAAAGTGACTATGTTCTTGGCAGAGATAACCCCACGTTTTGTTGTGGACTGATCAGGTTTTATACCCCTTGTGTAGCTTATAAACGTCACAGGTGACCCCATAGGTGTGGGACCTGTGTTTGGTTGAGTGGTCTACTATCACTGTCTTTAAATTTTAAGTAATTTTTGAACAAGAGGCTACATGTTTTCATTTTGCACTGGACCCCACACATGATGCACTGGTCCTGATTCTATACAGAGTCCTGGTTAGATAACAGCAGCCCCCATTATACTGGTGGGTGGGGGTGTGGAAGGAAGCAAAGACCCAAGAAAGAGAAACTATTTGGTAATGTAGCTTGGGGAGACCTGGTGGGGCAGAGGCTGGTCTGCCAGCTCCCAGCTGCGTGAGGCTGAACATATCTTGCTACAGGGGATCAGGCATGGTCCCCACCTGGAGGTATTCAGGAGCAGGGAGAGAGATGGCCATGAGCATACACGGAACATGAGACCATCAGAGGAAGAGGAAGTGTTTTGGGCTCTGTTGGAAACGCCCAGCCACAGCAGGTGTGTGGTGCCCCAGGGGTTTTGCAGGAGCCTTCTCAGAGGAGCTGATGAAGGACCTGACATTAAGGGATGAGGAGGGTTTGAATCAGAAGGAGAGGAGAGGTGTTCCCAAGGTCAAGTCCAGCCTGGGCTGAAAGAGGAGAAGGGTATAGTCTGGGCGGGAGAAGGCGTGGAGAGGGGAGTGAAGAGCCTTGAATGCTGAGGTGAGGGGTCTGGACTTCATCCTCTAGGTGGGTTTGGGAGGCTCCTCCACTCCAGTGAGAGCACATCAGTATGAATCTGTTCTCTGTGTCATACATGAGGCGCTTAAGATTTTGTTAAAAAAAGAGAGAGAGAGAGAGAGAGAGCGCACGATATTGCCTCTAACACTATGTTTGAAAGCCACAGCAATTAGGGGTGGAAAGTCAGAGAAGCAGGTCAAAGTCCCCCTGCCAGCTTCTGGCTCCCGTGTAAGGCTGGTGCTCTTTACAGGGGAGAAACTGAGAGGGGCAGGTGCTGGCTCTGGATCACAGAACCCAGCACTCCTGTCTCCTAGATGGGAGGGAGGGGTCTCTGCATGCTGCACGTGCAGGAACTCACATTTGCGGGCCCCTGGGGAGGCCCTGTGCCCACTTGCAGAGGTCTCACCGGTGTGTCTGCCTCCCATCCCCAATTGGGAGATGCCCCTTCCTTCCTCCTTCAGGGTCTTCCTGGGAAAAGGTGGCCTATGCTGCCACCTGGTGGCAACACTGAGGAAGGGTTGGTACCGCTTCCTTGCTCTGAAGCTAGGGGACTGTCACACAAAGGGCTCTGTGCCCTGGCGTGGGGGCAGCCCTGTCCTTGAGGACTCTGGGATGATTAATGGTGGTACGTTCACCGCAAACCTGTTCTTCCTCTGTCTTACCCCATCTCAAGGACTTAGCACCCTAATTGTCTAGTCCGGAAGCCTGGATGTTACCCTTGGCTCTTCCCACTCCCTTATTCCCTAAGTCCAATCTGTCCCCAACTCCTGTCAAGTCTGCCTTTCAGGTAGACCTGGAACGTGTCCACTGCTCTCCATCGCCAAGACCAGTGCTGAGGTCCCACCTCCCACGCCTGGCCCCCTGCAGTAACCACACTTGGTCTTCTCCCCACTTGTTCTCCTGCTGTCCCCAGGGGGTCCTTGCTGAGCCCTGCAGCTGCTCTTGTCACTCTCTGCTGGAAAACAACACTGGCTCCCCACGGCCCCAGGTCAAAGCTCAGCTTCTTTACCAGGGAACCCCTCTGGGAACTCTCCCTGCAAACTCTCACACGTCCCACTCAGCCTCCCTGAGTTGGGCAGGATAGCACAGTGGTGACAGGAGTAGATCATGGTGGGCCTGGCTGCCTGCTTTCACATTTCACCTTTTTGATGTACCCGCCATGCCCCGTTTGTCAGGTTGCTTAGCTCAGCTTCCCAATCATTGAACCGACTGATGGCAATGGTACCTAGTTCGCAGGGTTGTCATGGGATTGGGTGCAGGACGTGGGTAGTGTTGCAAACTTGGGGAAACTGCAAGGCTAGGGAGCCCGGTCGGTGCCTGAGGCTGCCCTCACTTCGGACAGTAACTGCGAGTTTGGGGGGCGCTTCAAACTCCCCTCAGTTTCAGTCGTTTGCTAAAAGACTTGCAAAACTCACTGGAAGCTCTTATGCTCACAGTTAGGATTTCCTCCGGGGAAAGGATACAGACTGGGATCAGCCAGGGGAGAGGATATGTGGGGCAGAATCCCACGGGTTCCACGGCTGGTGGTGGCCGCCGCAGGACTTGACCTTGGGGAAACTTTTGTGTGCGGCCTCCTGAAGGGACCACGCAGACAGGGAAGGTGTGCTGCTTGCCCAGCTCTGAGGGGACCTCGGGCAGAGGAAGGTTCTAGAATCAGCAGCAGAGAAGTCAGGGAAGCAGATTTGTTTTGCGTGTCCAAGGACCTTCCAAGAATGTTGGCTGCCTGGTGGTGGTAGAGGGTAGGGGTGCGGGGAGGGGAGTGGGCTCCAGCCCTGCCAGGTCTGCTGCCGGGGCAGGGACCTGTCTGGAGCTTCCGGCAGCGCTGAGAGAGAGTAGAATCAGAGACAGGCCCCCCTCCCTGCTTACTCCAAGCTCTGCTGGGCCCATGGTGGGGAGAGAGGGGCTGGGGAAAGGGGAAGGAAAAGCCAGCCTAGGCGGAGGTCAGCAGAAAAGCGGCAGGAAGAGTGAGGAGGGCCTGGCCTTCCTAAGGCTTCTGCAGGGAGTTGGGAATTGAAGCCTCGCTGTGTGTTCTGAGAACAGGGTTCTCCCGGGTTGGGACAGTTCATGTGGGGAGGAAACTACCGGAATTGGCCTCTTGGGCAAATGGGGCAAGCTTAGGGACCAGAAAGAACCCCACCGTGAAGACCCTGAGAGCCTGCTGGGGAAGGAACCTTAGTCTAAGGTCCAGGAGCCCCGGATCCTGGCTCCTTCTCCTGCTACCTATCCTTGGGCAATCTCCTTCCCTCTCTGGGCAACAGTCCCCTGATATGTTCAACGGAGGTTTGGGCCCAAGGATCAGAGGCCCCTTCCACAGAGAGGCAGGCAGCCAGAGGCTTAGAGGAGGGGTGGGAGGGTACTGGAGGTCAGGCCAGGGCCGGTCCTGGTGGCGTCTGTCCGTGGCCTAGGAACCAGTTCCCCTCCCCTCCGCAAGTTCTCCTCTGCCCACCACACTGACCACAGCCTTCTCTTCTCCTTTTCTATTTTCTGCCCTTCTAGTGTTCTGAGGAAGCCCGGGCGGGCAGCAGCCCAGGAACTTGGCGCCACTGAGGGAGGCAGGCCCAGTACGGTGAGATGTACAGAGTCACAGGCTTCAGAGGAGCTGGTGGGGGCCTCCCTTCTGGGCTGGACAAGGGGCCTTTCCTGGGCCTGACTCTGGCCAGGCCCCACCAGGGGGCTCTGGTTCCTGCTGGAGCCCCTACTGGCCAGGAGGCCAGTGCCGGGTGGGGCTGGGAAGGAATGCGTTCCTGGCACAGGGCCAGGCCCAAAAGCTCACCTTCATGAAGACCCAGACAGTCTTGGGGCTGTGCCTGGCTGGGCAGGGAGCCTGCAGCCAAGAGCTCAGTGGCTAGACTTGGGCTCCAGCCTGACTAAAGCCCCAGCCCTGGTCCTCACTATAGAATGTTCTGTTGCAGGAGGCCAAACCCTGGCTTCTTCCTCTCCCCCAGGCCTTTGAGGGCCTTCTGCTTATGCTCTCAGAATTGTCAGGAGGGGTCGGGGTCAATGTGAATGACCTTCACCAATAGGGTACCAGAATGTTTCTTGTCTCCTTTCTTTCCTACCTACCACTCCCCCCCCCCCCAAGAATACATGCTACTATGAGGCAGACAGAAAGACAGACAGACAGAGGGAAGTGCTGATCTGAGATGGTGTGGAAGGCAGTTGACTTCTGGGGAAGGTGTCATTTCCTTCCGTCTACCTCCCAGCCAGGCCAGTACTCAGACCTTCCTCCTCTGACTTGAGAGTCTGAGGTCTCGAGTCGACAGTGTCTCGTTCTTGCTCCGCTAACTCTAAAGGAGCTTTGGCAAGCCCCCTGTGGTCTCTGGGGCTCAGTTTCCTCATCCATAAGACAAGATCACTGGCCTGAACTCCTTTTCAGCTCTACGGTCAACTGTAATTTCCTGAGTGGGGAAGAAGTTGGAGCTCTGGGTTCAGCAGCCTCAGAGTGGCTTGCAGATGACCTGGGATGACCGCTGCTCCCTTGATAGGGAGAAGGTGGAGGGGATGAAGGGATGGAGGCAACCGGATTCAGGAGAAAGAGCTCCCTAGCCAAGGCGTGGATCATGAAGCAGATTGCCCCAGAAATAGAGACAGAGATGGAGAGGGAGTCAAGAACAGGGAGTTAGCAGCAAGAGAGATATTGAAAGAGGAAGAGAGTGTTCCAGAGAGAGTTGAAGAGATAAGGCTACCCATAGACAGAATCAGAGATAACAGGGGTGGGGACAGAGAGAGACAGAGAGAGACAGAGAGAAACAGAGATAGAGAGATCAAGACTGAGAGATGAAGACAGGAACAGGGCAACCATAAAGGATTGGAAAGAGGTCCAGGAGGTTGGGCAGGAAAGCTGGCAACAGGGTGTTCTGCTTCTCAGGGGTCAAGCAAGACCCTGCTGTTGCCCATGCTGTGCCTAGGTCTGGTGATCGCTCTTCTGACCTTCAGATTTCCTCTGGCACTGGAACCCTCTGGCCCCCTAATCTAAATGTCCTGCAGACATCATGCCCCTGGGTGTAATGTGTGCAGAGATGAGAGCTGCCTCAGGCTTGGGGCGTCCGAGGTTTCATGGCCCCAAGCCTTCATTAAAGGGTAAGGATAAATGGTGGTGAATCAGAGATGACCGAGGTTATTACATGCAAGAGGATGCAGTTAGGGTTGGGAGAAGAGCAAGAAGGTGGAAAGTCCAAAGCAAAATTTCCCCATCTTTCTTTTAATGAAGCATTAATTCTGTGTCTCACTATTTAGGGAAAGATAGGAAATCTGATAGTGGTTGAGGGGTTGAGGGTTGGAATGCAGGTCTTAAGTGTTGGAAAGAAGGAGGAGATACAAAGGGAGAAAAACTGAGCTGGATGGGATGGGTTTAGTTGAGTTGAATTATGTTTGGCTGGGTTGAGTGTGGTTGATTGGTTTGGGTGGAGTAGAGTTGGGTTATATCATGTGGGAGTGGGTGAGGTGAGTCAAGTTCATCCTGACTGGAATGAATGGAGGTTGGGTTTGGGTTTGGTTGAGTGGAGCTGAGCTGAGCTAGTTTGCCTCGAACTGAACTTACTAGACTTAAGCTGAGTTGGGTTTTGTTGGGGGGATTTGAGTTTTATTGAACTGGATTTGGTGGGGAAAGTGGAAGTAAGTTGAGTTAGGTTGAGTTGAGTTGAGTTAGGTTGGGTTGGTCTGGATAAGAAAGTCATAAGACTCCAAGTAGACAGGAGTATAGAGGAGCCCAGATCCTGCATAATCCAAATTGTGTTGCCCGGGAAGGAAGATGAAGTGAGATAGTGGGGGAAGCCTGGTGAGGGGCGATATGCCAGGCTGAGGTCTAAGCAGATCTGTGAGTTTGAGATGGTTTGGCAGGGAAACAATCTGTTTCAGTGTTTCCCCAACTCTCCTCTCTGTACTTCCACAGGAATGGAGGCTCACGAAGGCTGTGGTTTGCATCTTGCCATCAGAAGAATGGAATATCAAAATCTCACTGAATGTGTGCACGTGTGTGTGTGTGTGTGTGTGTGTGTGTGTGTGTGTACTTTGAAAAAATACCTAGAGGTGCTTCTTAAATACCTCCCTAGCGAGGGCATCCTCCTTCTCAGAATCAATATCCCATGGGATATTTTTCCAGCTTTATTGAAGTGTATTTGACATGTAACATTTGTAAGTTTAAGGTGGCCAACATGATGATCTGATAGATTGTGCATCGTGCATTGTTTGCCCCAATACTGTTAGCCAACACATCAGTTAGCTCACCTAATACTGTATCTGTGTGTGTGGAGAACATGGAAGATCTACTCTCTTAGCAACTTTCAAGTATACAACACAGTGTTATTAACCACAGTCACTGCAACATACATTAGATCCTCAGAACTTACTCACCTCGTAACTGGAAGCTTGTACATGTTGTCTATCACCCATATCCTCGCTTTGCCAACCTCTGCTAATCACCAGTCTGCTTTCTGTTTCTGTGAGTTTGGTTTTTTGGTTTGGTGTGGGTTGGGTTGTCTTGGTTTTTTTGTTTTTTTTTTGTTTTTTTTTGTTTTTTTTTTTAGAGGGGAGAGGGGTAGAAGGACAGGGAGAATCTTAAGCAGGCTCCACACTCAGCGCAGAGACCGACACAGAGCTCGATCTCATGACCCTGAGATTATGACCTGAGCCATCCAGGTGCCCCAGTGAGTTTGGCTTTTTCCAATTCTACATGTAAGTGAGATCAGACAGTATTTGTCTTTATCTGTCTGTACTTCAGTTAGCATAATGTCTTCAAGTTTGTTGTTGCAAAAGGCAGGATTTCTTTCTTTTTTATGGCTGAATAATATTCCATTCTATGTGTGTATGGTATATATATATCATAGAATAGTAACTCCTGTAGAGAAGAGGTTCTCTTTTCATGAACTCCTGGAAAAATTTTTATTTTTATTTTTAAAAAAAACTTTATTTATTTATTTCACACAGAGAGAGCGAGAGGAGGAACACTAGCAGGGAGAGTGAGAGAGGGAGAAGCAGTCTTCCTGCCAGGCAGGAAGTCTGATGTGGGGCTCAATCCCAGGACACTAAGATCATGACCTGAGCCAAAGGCAGACGCTTAACGACTGAGCCACCCAGGCGCCACACCCCTGGCAAAATTTTTAAAAAGGAGAAGGAAGGGGGAAAGTGGAGGCCAGAAGGTTTACTCTGTTCGTCTCTCAACCCCACTCTTGGGTGACAGTCCTTGAGAAAAGGAAATATAGCATTTATTGAACACCTACCATATTCATATCCATCAGCCTTTTAAATCATCACACGGTCCCTCTTTTTGTAGTGGGGAAACTGTGACCCAAAGAATTTAAGCAACATGGCCAAGATCATACAGTTAATGTGGTGGAAACCCAGGTGGGTATGTTATTTTTTCCTTTATGCCAAGAGAGCAAGAGACCATCTAAAGTGCATGGATGTGTGGCAAAAGAGGCAAGAGGGCATGAGGAGCTAGAGCGGGGTAGGGGGTGTATGGGAGGGTGAGAAGGAGAGATCCTGAGGGAGTGATTGCCCAGAGATGCCATGTTTGTCAAAGGCTGGTCATGGTTCCTGTAGCCTCAGCTAGGAAGCAGGATCAGGTGCTGGTCTATGGACCTTCAGCATTGGGGAATTGGGATCCTCTTAAGGATCTGGGCGTGGGGGGCCTTCAAGGAGGCTCCTTCCTCACCCTTTATCTTCTGTCTCTCTGAGGCTCACCTCCCTGGCTGAGAGCTCTGTGAGTGCTGAAGTCTCTAGCAGCCAGCCTCGAAGTTGGCCTAGATGCCATCTCGTGATTGTTTGTAGGGTGGGTGGGGTGGAACTGAAGAATCACAGAGCAGGGAGGCCCCTCCTGTGCTCTGGCTGGGAGACACCCCAAGGAGAGAGAGCTCATTGCTGTCCTGAGAGGGACTTGGGAGAGGAGAGCAGGTCCGGGGAGTCTGGGCGTCTGCCAAGTTGACGTTTCTCTCCCTCTGTGGGCAGGCATCTGACCAGTCCTCACTCACCGCCCAGTTCTTTCATGTGGTCCTGTGGTCCTGGAC